>JABCMJ010009470.1:0-31035 GCA_014822125.1 Arbutus unedo | reverse complement strand
ACTCTCTGGGTCTTCTCTTGGATCTTTAACGATGTCGTACTTAGTTTCGGGCCTTTGCTTCGTACTTGAGCCTTCCGACATATATTTAGCACTTGAAAATCTGTAATGAAGCATTAACATCTAAACGTTCAGGATGTATTGAGCCATATTAATCTATAATTTAGTGCTCTCAACATTCATGTGGGGGAGACTGTGACACTTCAGCTAGGTTGTGGTGCTAGCTGTGAGTCAGGCATCCGGGAGATGGTGTCTCAGTGGACATCCAAATTGACGGTCAAGGATCCCACATCGCTTGGTGGATGTAAGTTCAGTGGTATTTATAATAAATCATGAACCTTTATTGTATAAGGTTTTTTAAAGCCATGAGGGTGTCAAAAATCATTGAAACTTTATAGTTAAGCATGCGCGTGCTAGAGCAATCCAGGGATGGGTGATCTATTAGGAAGTCCATGGGGTTTGGGCAACCAGAGCGGACAATATTGTACAAGATGAGAGCACGTCATTATGGTGTTTCTTAGTTGCCTACATTCCATATCGTACAATATGGCTAGCCTTATAGTGGTACGTGTAATTTTTCACTCAACTATGTGGGTATCATGCGGTCGTGCAGCGCTCCCAAAGCAATCTGCCACTTAATCCATCCAGCTTACTCTTTATGTGTTACTTTATTTGCAATATTCCCATCCTTACTAAACTATTGAGCCAAGATAATTAAAAGGTTTGCTTCTTATTCACTCTGAATTCTAGACTCCAATGCTTCTTTCCAAGTTCTCAATATATAATTTATGCCTGCAATTTCATCTACTAAGACAAAGAGGCTAGGGCTCAAAGTGGGCCTACTGTGATTAAAAATTCACTTGTTTCTCCTACTAGCGATCAAATATATAATGATAATACCTTCATACATGTCCTTAACCACATCAATGTACCCCTTAAGTACCCTCTTTCTCTCTAAGACCCACCATGCAATGTCTCCATGCATCTTATCCTACGCTTTTTCTAGGTCTATGAAAATCATGCGTATGTCCTTTTTTCTCTATTTTTGACTAATCACCTCAATAAGTATTGTGCTTCCACTCTATTAATACAACATACGATGGTGTGACACGCGGGAGCATGTGGTCATACACTCACCAAAACCTACTCCTACCTAATACAACCATCTCTACCTACTATAGTAGTCATTTTTCTCTCTCTTTCCAATGCTATATACACATATTTAACACTATATACTGATATGATCATGTGGGGTGTTGGTTTCTGGGACTCAAACACAAGTCCTTTTGGAGCTGAAAGAGGATTGACCTAAATGTGTACCACCAATTGTTTCAGTCGAACATCCTTTACAAAAAGAACAACCAATCAGAGACACCCCGACCAATAATTGGAATGTCCTTTGATGGCTAATTCAGCAACTGAGAGGGTCATCTCATAGAACAAGTATTTCACCCCAGTAAATATATGCACAAGAAAAGGTATATAAAATATCGCTTGCAATGCGTTGATATGTGAAAGTGTCTAAGAATACCGTAGTAATCAACTTGGCCTAAATTCTCCAAGTGATCGATCCCTTTGCTAGTGGAATTTCGCCCATATTGATAGAAATTGATTAAGTGTCCTAATGGATGCACTTGAGTGCGTTTTTAACATTCTTTGCCTTTGATCGTGAGTTGATTTGACACATCATATGGCTGATCAGTCTGTATTGGTCAGTGAGACGACCTTCGGCTTGATGTGGCGTCACCCGAGGCCCAGTATTAGAAGTTGGTCAGTCCACAATAGGTTGGCCCTGGATGAAGCTATTGTCCAAGAATGGATTAGGTCTGGGATGATATTTGTCCAAGACGGTTATTGTCTGAGATGATAGGACTAAGACCACTCCACGGCTCGATCCAACCAAGACGGCCTTCAGCTCAATGTGGCATCACCCAAGGCCTAGTATTAGAAGTTGGTCGATCCACAATAGGTTGGCTCGGGATGAAGCTATTGTCCGAGAATGGATTAGGTCTGGGATGATGTTTGTCTGTTGTCTAAGACGATATGACTAGGTTCACTCCATGGCTCGGTCCCTAACCGATTCTAAGTTGTCATTAGGTCGGCTATGAGATTTATTGACCTCCCACATATCACATGTGGCTTTGATTACACCTTGAACAATTGATTTAATAGAACATTGATAGGCCAAATGGGGAAAGTTGGAGTTTGATCCTCAGGGAGAAAGTGGAAGGTTGGGGAAGGTTTTGGTTTGGTTCTAAATCTATGTTGGATTGTCAAGTGGGTGACTTTGGTGGTCGATGGAGGTGGGTGATGCTGGTGAGATGGTCGAGAGTTAGAGGAATGAAGATAGAGCAAGAGCGGCAAGGATATCGGTGGCTAGGCTTGGACTTGAGTTGTGGTGGCAATGATAGTGGTAACTTTATGTGTAGTATAGGGTGGTCGAAATGGGAAAAACTAGTGTAAGAAACACTACATGATTTTTTGGTTGTCCATATACTTTTCCAACCTTGAGTACCATAATTTTTTGGTTGTCCATGATTTTTTGTGGCAACTTTATGATTTCTTGGTTAGCATCAACTCAATCTATCCTATAACTAAATTTTTATATCGTAGAGGATTTCGGCCCACCATAACATATAATTATTGTATAACCAGACTAATTGCTTCTTTAGTACGGTGAAAGAGTCTATGTCTATGCATGTTTTTAATGACATTAATTCAATATATTAGAAAACTTTTGCATTCAGAGTGAAAAGGAACATTACCTTATGAAAATTCTTGGATCCGCCACTCGACAGTGAAAGGTGGTGGTTGAGGGTTATGATGGTCGAATTGGTCATGGGGAGTGGTGGATTGCATTGTATGTTACGATGGTGTAGAGACAACAACAATTGTGAATGATTGATGCATCTTTTGCGATGAGATTGATTTGTGGACATGATGATGGTGGTGGGATTAAGGGTGTTTAAAGATGATGGATGAAGAAATGCTTTCTGGATGAGGAGAGAAGATGAGGCAAAGGAGAAAAGTGGATCATGAGAAGATGAGAAGGTAAGTCGTTTGTGAGGCAGTACTGAAGTAGAAACTGCATTGTAGTCTTTTAGTCGCAAGTGGTATTCCTTATTATTGTTATTTATCTTTTATTATGAGGATGGTATAGTCTTTTAGTCATATTAGGGTGTGCCTAAGGTTAATATAGCTAGCTTATATAAACTATCTTAGTCTTGTCTTATTTTATTATCTAATTCAATACAATTAGTTTCTTGGTTTTCTTATATCATTGTATCAAAGCCACCAAAGTAGTTCCAGAGTTTGGATAATCTAAATCATTCTCCCTTATCAAACTTTGGTACCATTTTACACTATTAGACACTGTTTGGCACTACTTCGACACTATTTTGCACTGTTTGAAATTGTTTAGCACTATTTGGTATTGTAGGGTACTATTTGAACATGCACATTTGGCACTATTCATCACTATTTGGCACAGTTTCGACATTGTTTTGGGTCCTGAATCATCTTTTGGCACTATTGTTTTGTGATTCTTCTTCTATTACTCTAGTTTTTATCATGTCGGAGGATAAAATGCAAGCTATTAGTATACAGTTGACTGGTAACCACTACTCTTATTGGTCAAATGTGATGAGAAATTTTATTGTTCATAAGAGACTGTGGAGATATATGGATGATTCCGTACTACAGCCTTCTGATCCTAAAGTAGAAGGGCATGCCATTGCAATTGCAAAATAGGATATGAAGAATGCGTCGATTCTTGGTTTTACAACATCTTGCACCAAAAAGTATTTGTTTTTGGTTCATGCAAAAATATACAGTTCACGAAGGTTTGATTAACCATAATACTCCTGGAAACCACATGCATCTCACGTGAACAATGCTACCTAAGTGAGAACTTAATACCAGTTCATTCCCGTATCCAATATTTACGAACTTACAGCAGGACTCTCACATACAGAGTGTCCTCATGTATTCCACGGACTTGAACAACGCATCATTCCCGGACTTGAACTAGTAGAGTCCTCGTACTTGAACTGAGTAAATTTATGGACTTTTTACTGAGAGACTTTAACTCAGAGTCAGGTTCACGGACTAGCACCAACGGGATCACCCAAATCTTGTCACATTTTACAAATTTGCACCGATGAAATCACATAAACACCAAATCAAGAAATCACCGATCAATCATAATCATGCACATGGATTCAAACCATTACCACATGACCATACAAGTACTATCGTGCCGAACTAGAATCATCACACTTGTACAACCCAAAGTATTCTCTCAATAACCTAGTTTTTGAAAAATAACCCTCTTGACCGGTTAAGTTGCGCCTTGATCGGTCCACATTAAACACTAAAATAAGATGGAAACAAGCTTACTGGTTAAGACATCACTCTAACTGGTTAAGCTCACTCACTCGAAAAGTTTTTTGAGAAATGTTTGACCGATCAACGCCCTTCCTTGACCCGTTAACATTTAATTTTGGAAAAATGTGTCTTTTAACCTGACTAGTTAAGGTAACCCTTTGACTAGTCGAGTTTGGCCATTGAAATATTTTGGACTCGCCTTTTACCGATTAAACAAACCTCTTGACTGGTCAACAAATAATTCTTTATTTTTTCTTAAAACATCCTGGACCGTTTAAGTTATAGCTTGACAGGTCAAGCGTAGGTTTTCATGAATAGTGCTAAATGCGAATAAGTTATGAACCAATCCCCAATTCAACGAAACAATCACCACGAATTGCATAGAGTAATACGCAAAATACGATAAAAAACATAATAAATTACCCTAAACTCAAGTTTATCACAAAATTATACCTCGAATATGACGATCCTCCAAACCTTAGCACGCCGCAATCCGCTCGATTTGTTCGCGAACACATCAACACCCGACTCAATCTCTGCGTTCGACACCGGTTTGATACTTCTTCGTTGCGCTCTTTGAGAATTCAAAAGATTTTACACTCACTCAGACCAAACGCTCGAGAATGTTCTTACAAAACTCACTAGGATTTTTCTTTCTCGGGGCGTTCAATATTTGTTAGGAAAGACCTAATGAGGAATAATACCCAGATTATACAATAGTTAAAAGGTAAATTATGCTTTAACCCATATTAAATTTTAATATCAAATTTGGTCCATAACGTTCCAAAAATTATAATTTTACCCTCAATTTCTCAAAAAATCTCCATTAACTCAAATATTTAAATTATACGACTGGGTAAGGTACCTACATGCACACATTGGTTGTCTTTTTGACAAGAATTTGATATTTTAGAAGTTCAAATGTCAAAATTCAAAAGTATGGGCTCTGTTATGAACAAAATAGAATAGTGTTGCTGATTTTTTGGATGAATCTTCACTGGAGAAGTAGAACTTGACGTGAAGAGTAGATTTTGAAGGGACACTTTTTGAAGTTAAAGAGATGGAATATAAATCAAAATGCAAGGGTGCAAAGTAATATTTACCATAGTATCAACTAAGAACCTTAAAAATAATGCAAAGAAGTGTTAGAATACTTCTATGGTCAATTTGACTATTAATGCCATACAATTTCTACATAAAAAAGAAGCTTCTTCGATCAATATTTTTATTGAAAAATGAGAGTTGAGGGCATGTTAAACAGTGAAAATCATTAGACACACTTTTCTAAGAAGTGCTTAGGACATTTTTTTCAAAACATATAACAGGTTTCTTTAATTTCGCTAGAGTTTCTGAAACATCTAACTGTCTGAGAAACGTTTCCTAAAATTTTCCCTAAAATTTTACAAAGAGTTCGTCTCTGAAAATGTGTTCCCCGACACAAAAAGGGTTTCTCTGTAAAAGACAACCAGTAAGCCAACATATAATTGCTCAATTTGGTTAGGATACTATAACATGACATTTACTGCTATATTATTCCATCTGATCTCTTCCTACTTTACAATTTTGTGCAGAGGAAAAAGAAGGGCATGACCTATTTTTGTTGCATTAGGCCTTGATTTCCAAATGACCGGCAAAAAATCTTCAAATTCCAAGGATGAAAACAATTAACATTGTAGTAGTTCTATGCCTGTACGCGTGAGTGGTCAAGTACATTTGGAACAGTACACATGATGAGAAGCTCTGTAATGCAGTTATTGCTTATATAAATCCTATTATCTTATACAGACAGGATACGATATACATCATTGACTTATGTCTCTTTTTTCTTATTTGAGCACATATGTACATGAACTTGAGCTTCGTACTACTTTATTAAGTTTTTCTATTAAGTCTTCGAAAAAGGCAAGTGTATAGTGAAAGGAAACTGAACCTACAACTCAAGTTGTGGCCTTGAATCGCTTTACTGGAGCTCCGAGGGAAGAGAGATAAACTGAATCTGCTTTGTCTAGTCCATCAAAAAGATAACCAAAAGGCGGCAGCTCTACGTACTTTCCAGAACCCGGGGCAACCTTCAGCTGACCGTTTTCCCATACAACCCTTCCTCTGGAAATTGTTACTTCAACCTTTCCCTGAGAAAATGTGAACAAAAAATCCGTTGAAACTTGGCATAACGTAGATAAAGACGTTTAGGATTACCAGGGGACACAGGCCAGCCACTAAATAGCGACTGAGTTCTACATGCAACAGCAGCAGGTATGATGAAAAGGTAATAATACTAGTGCACGAGGTGATCCATTTTGTAATATTAGAAGCTATACATGGGCAGCTTCCTCTTTTACCTCTTCTGAAAAAGCAACACATATCAACAAGAAACATGTATCTATCTCTCAGTAATGTATCTAGACGAATCTTACGGTCCTACAGATAAGCTAGTAAGCCGGACGACGAGCACACCAGATCACAAATTAGAAACTACAACCATGTAAACACGAAGAGGCGAACACGAACGGTAAGTATTTGAAGATCCACATAGCCGTTTAATGACATTTTGACATTCAAAGAATGAAATAACATCTAGGATCATTTTTCTTTAACCTAAAAAATATTCCATCACAACTATTTTCACTGTTTTAACTTTTTTCTTGTTTCAAAAATGAAACAGAATCATATCAGGATGAAATGAGATGCTCGCTAAAATGATGGCATATTTAATACTAATCACAATGATGGAATCTGAAAAACAAAATTCCACCACCAATTTTTTTTTTTTTTTTTGCATCCATCCAACTTTAATACTGATTAAACTTTGCTTTAAACACCCAAGACTTCACCAAATAAATCATTGGAAGCATTTACTGCAAAGATTTCAGGAACTATGGATCAAACAAGAACAAACTACGATAAGATGGAAAACACCAAAACAACAATAACAAACAGCATGCAAAATACCCTTTGCAGGAAAAAGCGAATGCAATAGGGGTCCTTAAGCTTTCTAAGCAAAAATGAAAAGTAATGAAATCTCGCAAATCCTTTCTGTTTTCACATTGATATGAGTTATCTAAGCAAATTAATTATCAACAAATGAACCAATTATTACCTTGCCACTTCTTCCATCATAGACATTTGTGTCCGATCTAGAGTGGTGAGAAGTCGCACTAATTCCAAAGATTGAATTTGGGTTGAGTATGATTATATCAGCATCTGACCCAACCAGTATTGCACCTTTCCTTGGATAGATATTAAAGATCCTAGCACTGAACAATCATTTTATCATAAATCCAGTTCTGGGACTCGAGCACAAGAAACATGGCCTTAGGAAACATTACCACTCAGTGCTTGTTAACCGCACATAATCAGTTATTGATATTTGGCCCGATTCCTGGAAAACAGATATATTTGATTGAAAACAATTTACACAATATAGTTGTGTACAACACTATCTGGTTTCCAATAGCCAAAGCACAAATTCGGGGGAGCTCACCACCAATGTATCCCAAACTAAATGCATCCTCTCTTCAATGCCTATTAAAAAAAAATTAGGAAGTTGAATAAGTACTGACACAGTTCATGATAACTAACTAGGAAGATATTAAGAAACATTAAACATGTAATTACCATTGACCCCATTTGGTATCTTACGAAAATCATCTATTCCGAAAGCTTTCTGTGTGGAATTGAAGCTACAGTGATCAGTTCCAACTAGCTGCAAAATATAAAAGCACCATTTTGAGCGAACTAACAGGGACTGCATGATAAAATTAGGTTAAATCATGTAAGAGATCACGCGAGGACACAGTCCTGAAGTGGATAAATAAATGGTCTAAGAATCTAATTGCCTGTAGCAAGGTATCAGAAACTGCAATATGATCTAATACAAAGTCAATAACATGGTTGAAAGAAGACATCAAAGTTCATACTCCTATATTCAAAGAAGATATTAAATAACCAAGAAGCCTCAACAACACCGGAACAGGGTCAACAAGGTCCTAAGCCATCTCCAATAAGGAGGTTTAACCCCTTTTAGTGTCATAATTAGCTGCCAATTATACGGATAACTAGCAAAACGAACAAATATACTCCAATGATGTTTGTTATCAGGAAGAAGGTGATTAGGATTCATTAACTTAACCCTAACACACAATTACATTCATATATATAGGAAATAAACACAATAGTTAAAGACATAACTACCATTACTAATGCATGTTTCCTACCATTCCCCTCAAGCTGGAAAATAAACATTATAAAGTCTTTAACTTTTTACCTAATAACTCTAATTGAGGCTTGAATAATGGTTTGGTAAACATATCAGCTAACTAAGCCCCCATAGAAACAAATGGAGTAACTACCACACCACCAACTTCTCTCAAACAAGATGACAATCAACTTCAATGTGCTTAGTTCTCTTATGGAAGACCGGATTAGACGCAATATGAACTACTCATGATCACGACAACAGATATTCATAGGCATGCGCTCACACTATCTAACAAGTAGTATGAATCATGGATCTATACTCCGATTCTACCCTAGACCGAGCAACAACCATTTGTTTCTTCCTCTTGCAAGCCACAAGATTTCATCAAGGATTGTGCAACATCCTATAGTGAATTTCCTGTCACATGGTCCTCTAGCCCAATCTGAATCGGTAAAGGCCTCAATCTGCAAGTGGACACTAGCTCTATAGAACAAACCACAATCTAAATGAGCCTCAAGGTATTCAACAATTCTAAGAAGAGATTCCCAATGTGGCAAACGGAGAGCAGACATAAGTTGACTCACCATACTAACACCAAACGAAATATCAAGATGTTTGATGGTAAGATAGTTCAGCTTTCCAAACAAATGATGATATTGGTCGGGGTTAGATACTAACCCCCCTGGTCAACGTAAAATTTGCTATTGGAATCCATAGAAGCTGAACTATCTAGTAAACCAGTGTCCTTCAAAATATCCAGGACATATTTTCTTTGAGACAGATTAATGTCCTCCTTAGATATTGCCACTTCGATATGCAGCAGCTTTGTGATAATCAGGCAGCAAGCTTTATTACTAGCAACCCTGTTTTTCATAAGCACACCAAGCATATCGAGGTTAACTGTCACTTTATTCGGAATTCATTAATGCATAAGCACATTGTCAATATGGGTGATATTCTTACAAATCCCTAATCTCGTTCTTATTGCCCGTTGTTGATCTTCAAGTTGGGCATATTCAACACCTATGCCCAGTTTTTTTTTGGAAAGGGGGGGGGGGGGGTGGGGTGTTTATGTTACCTAGTAGTCATGTAATTCTCTTTGTATATTGGCATAAATCCATGTGGAGTGTAGATGCTAGATAATGTGTACTTCTTTCGCAAATTCTTCTGTGTTCTTTCTTCTTCTTTCTTACAAATCCTAACTTCATATTAATTCCCCACTTTCATAGTCTATCTATCTATGCAATTAGTCGTATTTCAAGATTGAATTAGAGGGTGTCTATCCCCTTGAATCGTACTACCGGTTGAACCGCCTATACTTCTTGCTTTGATGGCTGTCACTGCAATCGTTGGAATTGGTTGGTCGCTTGCTTGATTGGAAGGACTGCTTCTCTCTTAGCTTAGCTTGACTGATCGTGTAGCAACGAGCTGCTTGACTTCTATAAATGTATATTAGTCAACACTCCAACTGCTAAGAGTATCTCCAACCCAAATCTCTAAAACAGATACGCAAAACATAGATTTCAAGTCAAAGATCGCACGGAGAACTCAGCTATTCATTACAACTCTAACCCAAACCTCAGATCAAAAAATAGAGTTTTTACCAAATACATACAATATGGATCTCATTTTAAATGTCATCTCAATACGTTCCTATTAACACCAATTTTATAATAACTGGTTTTAAATTATGAAGGTTAATATTGCTCAACTACAAAAAGTGAAAAGTAAAAATCGAAATGTATCTGTATTTTTTAGTCAGTTTCCAAATATGGAAACTCAAAATCAAGTCCTAAGTTTAGAATTTGGCTAGAGTGCGTTCACACTCTATAAGGACAAGTGAAATATGTTTGTGTGTTTTCTTTTTTTTTTTTGGAAATAGCGATAGAAACAGAGATTTGGGTTCGAGTTGTAATCAAGAGTAGAGTTCTATGCACTCTTTCAATTGAAATCCATATTTTGGGTCTTCACTTTAGAGACTTGAGTTGCAGATGCACTTAGAGCTTGGTTGTTGGTTGGAGTATGTTCGCACTCTATATTTGAAGATTTAGAGTGTGATTTAAGATCATCTAACACACATTTTGACAACAACATTGGAGAACTGATTCACTTACAAAATTAACACTCACCACTGGCCACCTAAAACAGATGAAAAGGGGTTGGACTTTTAAACTATGTCATATAATGCAACCATCAGGATACAAAATTAAGACCACTGCTGGAGATGGCCTAATAACACCTGTGAGTGGTCTGAGATCAGAGTAGATGCTATCTACTATAATGATGAGAGAGAAAACCTGCAAAACTCCAGTTGAAAGGCCACCTTGGAGAGCCTTCCCATGTCCCGATGCCCTAATTGGGGGACTCATGACAAACCTGTTACATAAAAAGGTCCATAATTCTTCACATGTATTTGAAACTGACAGATAACCCGCAAACAATGAAAAACGAGAAATTAAGAATTTGAAGCGGAGAAAGAGAGGGAAGGTTCTTGCTTAGCCGCAGTCTTGAAGTCAGGATCCCACGGCCCAGAATCATCAAGGACCAACCCAGACACTACTGGCTCCCCAATAACTCTCTGCCCTGCACTTAAAAGATACAAAGTTAAAAGCAACATTAAAATTAAAAATTGTTTGCTCCACAGATCCTGTACAACGTAAAAATGTGGTGAATAAGAAATTAGGTTTCATATGATCTTGATCCTCTGATTTTTTTGACATGCATTCTACAGCTAAGAGGGATAATTAAAAGCCAATTACAACAAGACATATAAGGGTACAAAGGAGGCCCAAGTTGAAAACATTTAAGTAGCAACTTCTTAAACCAGACTAAAAGGAGTTCATTATAATTCAGATATAAAAGGACGAAAATCATCTTTTAATCAACCGAATATACTTGCAGTGATGGAATATAACAACCTGTTTAGTATAATAGTGACCAGTGCTTCGGCAGTAAACTGAACATCAAAAAGCTATTTGACGCACAAGATATATGGCAATGTGTAACTATCAGCCCACACTCTTATGTGTCTACAAATTACCATTCAAGGAATCAAGGAAAATAAATTGAACGAAACTGCAATTTGCGGCAATGTGTGACTATGAGCCCAAGCTCTTATGCGTCTACGAAACTAACATTCAAGGAATCAAGGAAAATAAATGGAACGAAACTGCAATTTGCCCATAGTTTCAAATATCACCAATATATTGCAGTCCACAACATATTTGAAGTATTGGAATGACATACAAAGGCTGGAATATTGTTACTCCCAACGATCTGTCGGACCAAATCTTCAGCCTACTGGCAGAGATTTCACCGCACCCAATTATAAAAAAATTGAGCACCCTTTTCCATGGAGAAACTGTGAACAGATACATATTGGTGATATATCAGCCAGTGACAAAGACAATGGTGGCCCAGGGAAGGCCATGGCCCCCCTCGAGTTTTATGTAGTTATGCCATTACCTCTATAATCTACTGACATTTTCACAATCTAAATAGAAGGGCTCTGTAAGATGTGTCAAGTTCTTTATATTTCAACTCTATTAGATGAGTATTTCTGGCATGACCCCAGTTGTTTCTCATACTACTTAGAACAATATGTGCTTGATATGGAAATGGTTTTTGTTGTTTCTCACTTGTTAAAATCATGCAGTTTGATATTTTTTGTACACATTATCCAAAAAATGCTAGCCACCACCCACTGGGGGTGAATAACCTAGCTATATTTGGAAAGTCTATTGAAAATTATAAAAACAATACCAAAATTTACAAAAGCACATGAGAAAATATGAAATGTGTATTAAAACTAGAACATTTGCGGCATTGCTGCTCACCCTAATGCATGGTGGCTAGCATGACCCATATTACTATTGAGTAAGATAACGACAGACATAGGTTTAACACTTAATGGTTTATGCAAGAGACTATTATTTTACCAAAGCTAACCTTTTTTTTTCTACAGTTACCTTGGCCACACAATTCCTGGTTTTATCACTGATAACAGCGATACATTTCTCCTGACCCAGAATTTTGGCTAAATTATTAGCGTACTCTACTCAACTCTCTATTGTACTTACCAAAATTGTAGCTACTTAATTATAGAATATTAAAGTCTTTAAAGAGGGAGACAACCACACTTAATTTCACTCACTAGGACCTCTATCCCCCTGCCCTCATCACCAAAATGCTCAAGCCTCTTTTTCAAGCCTTCATATTTCATTCACAGCTAAAAACTTCCAAGAAAAGTACTTTCTGGGTTTTAAAAAAGGCATGTTTGTGCTTATAAATCTGATGGAAAAGTTTGACATGCAATGTCCTATACATTGATCCTATTGCAATTCTGATATGTTTTAAACAGCACAACTATTATTCATGGACTTAAAATTAATTTTGAAACCATACGTAAAGTCCTGACTAGATATGGAAAGTATTCAGAAAATAAATATATCAGCCGATGTCTTTGATTGAGTGGCCTATATACAGACAAATAGCCATATAGCAGATAAATAAAATGGGGAAACAATTTCCATCTCGAAAAATAAAGGCTGAGATATCTAATACCCATGGCTTATCATCCAGAAGATGTTCCCAAACAAAAGAAAAGAAACCTTTCGGCTTAAAACATCAAATGCCACTCTATATAAAAGTGCATTTCATAAAATTAGGCACAGAACGATTTTAAGGGTTAATTCAAGCAGAAGACTACATATCTAATAAATCAGTAAAAGGTTGTCCTGGAGGTAAGCACAGTACTTCCATTTGTCAGCATGAAGAAAGGAAAAACGCAACAAAATACAAAATAATGCCGCAGGTTGAACCATTTTGCTGGCAACACAGCTTCTTCAATAATATTGAACGAGGATAATTGTCAGTCACACTTCAAATAGAGACTACTTATTCAGAAGAAGAAAATAGTGTTTTGTGACGTCTGACTGCCAAGAGAAAATCAAAATGACAAACTTCACTATACTAGATTCCCTTTCTTCCAAAAAGAAGAGGAAATTGTCAAAGCTAAATAGGAAAAACATGAAAGGAAATTGATGACCCAGTTGTCCATAAACTCAAGCAGGATGGACGACTTGAAGTAGAGCCTCTGAAGTTTAAGGCAGTACTATGGCTGGTACCAAGCGAAAGGAAAAGAACTCTACACGAGGCAAGGCTAGCTTCAAAAAGGCTTCTAGAAGGATTAAGGGTAAGTGACTGTAGTTAACTTAGAAACATCACAAGGCAACTGAAAGAAACATTTTACAAGGGATGGGCGGCGTATGGAAGAAACTAGAGGCCAGGAAACATTTTTTTTCAGTGAGATTGTAGAACATTTCCAATCATGCAGAAGATAAGAAGTTGTCTAAGGTAGTGTGGTGACGGTGGTCAATAGGAGCAAGACCAAGAATGCACTGATATGTAGGAGTCATTTGATGCAACTTAAAGATGTTGCACCAATTATAAACTGAAGGTTACAGGAATTTAAAGAAGAAAAGTACATGCAACTAGTACCCATTGATGGGCGTCTGGCAAAGATGGGTTCTAAGAATGAGGTTTAGGTTATTTGAGCAAACATGATTCCAAGAATATCCTTCAAGTCCACAGATCTAGACTCATGTAGCAGATACTTGCTCTAGAGACGTGCTTTGTTATGTATTCAGTCCAGAATCCACAGCATAAACTGTCTTTGCAAATTAATGATATTGCACATAAATTAGATAAAACAATCACGGCCAGTCTTAAAAAGTCAAACCTGATTTTCGAGCTTTAGCTATTTCATCCATTGCATCAATGCTCATGACGTGGACAATGTAAAGAGGTGTGTTTACAAAACTAGCCAAACGAATAGCTCGAGCAGTTGCCTCTCCTTCAAGCTGCATGAATATTAAGCAAATAAGTTACATGCCAACACACCAAACCAAACCAAACTAAGCCCAATGTCCCAATCTGTACAATCAACAAAATTTAGTAAATTCAAATCATTTTCTCCTACTCAATCCAAGATCATTTCGGTCTTCTCCTAACCCCGGCATTTCCATTTAACAATGATTCTATCACTCTTTCTGTTGCATCTACCGGTCTTCATTAAACATGAGTAAACTGTTTTTAGTATGTTTTTTCTTAACTTATCCTCAATTGGTGGCACTCCAACCATTTCGTGGATGTTTCTAGTCCATCTTTCATGGCTTTATGTCAAGTCCATCAAAGCATCCTCATCTTAAATAATAAACTGATGTTATTATTGTCGTTCCTTAGTTGCCCAACATATTGTTCGGTAAGGTATCGCTGGATTTATAGTTGTTATACAAAGTTTCCATTCAGTTTTGATGGTATTCATACATGATGTCAAATTATCGCACATGGAGATACAAACATGGAGCGAAATAGAATGCGAATGACGCAGAATGCAAACAGGTAATAAATGCGAACGGAGAGACTTGAACCCACAAACTCCCAAAAATCAAAGGTTTGATACCATGTTAAGCACCGGTTGTCCCAACAGCTAAGTTGTTAGAAATTAACCCAACAATGTCTATCAAGCTATTTAACAATATAAACAATATATTAAATTATGAAAGCTTTAAATTGGTATGACAAAATGGTTGATATTGAAAGGATCAAGAACGTAGAAAGACTGACACTCCACATATATTAAACGTTGAGAAATATAGCATTGACAGACAATTTTACTACAAAATACGACATCAAAATGTATATTTGAAGGTGTACAAACACCATTCAACTCTGGATAAAGCCTTATTGCACCGGAATGTCATTACTTATGGTTTCCACTAGGAAAAAGGTTAACCACGGCAACCTTTACTACTTTCAAACAACATGAAAGTTAGTTTGTTAGCAGACGATCTATTTGACCGTTCAAAGACGAGCTTACAGTTGCACGCCAGAGCTGCTATGGGTCATGGCTATAGTGATAGTAGGGTACCTAGTAGAGAGAAAAGTAAGGATAACAAGCACATTGCCTATCAAGCAAGCTGCTGGAGCAGCCCACAAGTGGGCAATAGTCCAGTAAATGGGCAGAGCAAGTGCCAGAAGGGGTGATACAGTAAGCAAATAAAAGAAAATGGCCCTGATCCATTTTCTTAAAAGGAAAAAACACTATAGGAAGTCAAACTATGGAAGTGAGAGTTCATGACATGTGAATAGTGGAAGACAAAATTAAGGAATGTTGATCTCACTTCTTTTATTATTGATGATTGTACAGTTCACCACCAACAGAAGAACTCAATCGATCCTCCACACAATGGGTCTTCAATGAATCTTTCTCATGCACAATATCCCCTTAATTATTTAATATTTAGGACGTCTCATTTGATAACTATGACTCCGCACCTAACCCCCAGAACCTCCACCCCTACTTGTGTGTTTTTGGCTTAGCTCGTTACTCATTACTATGCCTCATGTCTCCTTTTCTGAAAGAAGGCTTCGTATTATGTAACATTCCAATCAATTCTACAAAACTCATAATTCTATCTATAGAATGACAAAGCTAACTTGACAAATGCATGGTGCTATTTATGAAATATAAAGATCTAAGAGCAAAGACATCTGGCTACATATAAATTTTACTTGTTCAACTAAAGAGCCTTCCTCTCATCTTTTCATATCTGAAGAAAACAACAGATAGGGCCGACCATCAACATTTTGGGGTATCAGCAAACTCTTAATAAGGGGCCCTTATGTATTTCTATAACTAAATGTTGTATTTTCACCTGAAAGTTTTTTTTATATCTCTACTCTTTAGGTAGTTGTTCGGAGGTAAACAAAGCGGGGTAGCAATAAAATATGCTTGTAGAACTTTCTGTGGCATTGGGTTCAAACCACCACAGCAGCGACGGGCCTAAAATGCTTCGAGGGATAATTCTTTCACCATCGACCAAAAAGATAAAGAGCTTCAACCTTGAAACACTAGTAAAGGTTTTTACCTACTTACTATTGAACCATGTCGCTCTTTTTCACAATATTCTGAAGTATTCAAAAATTATTACTTATATCCGAAAAGGAGCTGTTACTTGTCGGAAACTTGGGGCACGTAGGCAGCGCCTTGCTAACCTAGCCTAAAGTACATCAAGCTCTTACCTTTTCCCCACCCCCAAACGAAAAACAAACACAAATAACTAAATTAATGAAATAACAGATATTATAAAGATTTAACTCTCAAAAAAGTTTTACAGTTAGAGGTAATTTGATTGCATGATACTGGTGCAGTCATTCAGTCACTAGAATGCATGATACTGGTGCAGTCA
Source organism: Arbutus unedo (assembly GCA_014822125.1). NCBI lineage: Eukaryota > Viridiplantae > Streptophyta > Magnoliopsida > Ericales > Ericaceae > Arbutus > Arbutus unedo. The sequence continues at coordinate 14,202 of JABCMJ010009470.1, read as the reverse complement.
TTCAGTCACTATGTTCTTGCCTCATGAATTTTTGAGCCCTTATTAAATGAGTCCCAGTGAAAATATTTGAAAGCACTTTCTTCCAATTATCATAAACAAGCTGACACAAATTTAAGCCTTTTAGTATTTATTTGAAGTTGAATCTTGGTGGCTTTAGTCCTACCACAAATAGATGTATTTTCACACGTAACTATAGCCCAACTGATTTCCTACAAGCCTCAGGCTCTAATGGTGGGTTTTTGAGGGGCATACCAGCTTTTTCAGGTTGGTCAAACATGTCATCTCATGATTGTAAAATCTGATCGGTCCCAGATGGCCCAAAATTGATGCTGGAAGCCTTGATAAAAGAGGACTCATTCTGAAAAACTCAATTAGCTGGGCAAGTTTTCCTTGTTACATGTTGATTCTCTCAAAAAATAAAACATGTATTTTTCCTTGTTGGATTGAGATGCTGTTGAAAGAAGTCTAATTTGTGTCTGATACTCTGAATTCAATTGTACAGGATGGTCAAAGAATGGAAGTAGGAAAAGATAGGAGGAACGAGAAAATCATCCCTAAGAAGAAATTGCTTGTATTTACTATTGTACCCAGTAAAGCTCTAGGCACATCGAGGCGCCATGGTCACCAAGAGCCTAGGCATGAGGCGTGAGGCGTGAGGCGTGAGGCGAGGAGGCACACGCCTTACCAAAGCGAGGCATAATATGCAAAAACTAAGTAGAATTATAATAAGGCAAAATCAAGATAAGAAAATTGTTAAAGCATCCAACTCAAAACCAACTTGCAATGTGTAGATGCTACCTAGGCTCATATAGTAGTTTTGGATGTGATAATTAATCAATGTGGGACAAGCTTTAGCACTCTTCCACACACGATCCCCAAGTCGCACATAGAGAGGTAAACAAAAGATCCATAAGATAGGGATCATTGCGAAACAAAGTGCACTTATGGCACAAACAACAGAACAATCAATTAAGAGACTCTCATCCAAAAATCTCCAAAACCCTTGCCATGATACTATGTCAAAGGATCCAACTTAAAATCAACTGTAATGAGTAGAGAAGTTGCCCAGGCCAACACACCAGTTTTGGAGGTGATAATTAACTGACAAGCTCTAACAAAAGTACTTCTATAACTATATGATGTTCAAATCACCAAATACTACCAATAACATAGCCACAACAAAAAAAAAAAAAAATCTAACACTTTAATGTTTACATTAAAAGCATAATAAGATGATAATGATTTGACAGAAAACAATTGACTCAAGGGAAAAAAGACAGCGCAATCCAGAACAAGAAGAGCATAAAACAAGAAGATAGAGCCCAGTTCCATAAACAAATATGTAGTTAAGAAAACGCAGAAGATAAGAATAAGGAGACAAGCAAAATCAGGGGAAAAAAACCTACCAATGTAGAAACAATCTGACTCAAAAAAAAAATAAGTAGACTATAAGAGAGAGAAGAAGATGCAAAAGAAGACGCAAAAGAAGAAGAAGACGAAGAAAATGAAGAAACTGACAAAACTGACGAAAAAAATAGAACAAAAGTAAAAGAACAAGATGAACCTGCACACAGCCCCAGAAAAAAAAAAGAACAAACAAATAAAAAAAGAGATCTAGAACATAACTGGAAAAAGAGATTGAGGCTCACGCCTCAGTGCGAGGCACGCCCTCAAGAGCCTCAAATGCGCTTGACTAACTGCACCTCACCTCAGCACCTAGAAGCGCGCCTTTTACACTAGTGGTTGTACTCTTATCAAAATGACTGCCATGTCTAGAGGGCATACAAGCAATTTTTTGAAAAAAACACAAGGAGTCGAGGAGGAAGAAAAACAAAGAAAGAAAGAACAACAGAACCACCCACCCATGAAAAAGGAAAAAGGGATTTGGCGGGTCCCAGAGCATGAAGTGTCCATTCTTCTCTTCCTTCCTCTTGCCATTTCCTTCCTATTGGATGCTGCAAATACCAGTTCCCTACCTCTGCCTTTTTCCCAACCTGCTATTCTATCAAGAATACGATACAGCTTGGTGGGCTATAGCTCACTACACGACAACATGACCGTCTAATTCTCTCTCCCCAATATAAGAATTCGTGGTACACAGTATACCATAATACATAGGACATACAAATCATACCCAAACAAGAATACTGGAAGGAAATATAACCCAGCAAAAAGGCTTGCAAAATAACAGAATAAAGTTGAAGTTCTCAGATTACAATTAAATGGAATGCTACACCGCCATAAATGAGAAGTCAATCAATAAACATGGAAATATTATACTTTCCTAACAAGCTCACATCCAGTTCAGACACCTCCGTAGTTCTCTGCCATTTCTTCCAATGTGACTATCGCAATGAACCTGAATAACTTTAACCTAGCCCCAAAACTTCTCAGAGACGCTGCTGCGAGACCAGTTGACCCGCGACAATGCAGTTAAGAATGATCAACCATACTAACTGGCTGTCCAATGAGCAATAAGGACCAACAACTTTAGCTCCAGGCCAAAAAGATATGCATTCTATATGTTGAGTCCTACTCGACATTCTTTTTCCTAAATATTTATTGCATCCTCCGTAAAAGGAAAATGGAATAGTAACCTATAAGGATTTTTTTCCCTTTCTTTGTAGAAAACACCATGGGAATTCCTACAAAGTAGTGCAACTGAACCAGAAAATTTCATGAACAAAAAACTGTAGAATTTTGTTTGCAGAGGATGCTCCATCCAATAGCAATGCTAGCAACCAACATACAGAAGAAGAGAATGTATCTTAAACATTTACCACTGGGGGCCTTGAAAGCGCGTGTCCCTCTGGACCTGTAATACCAAGTTCTATCATTCTTTTCTGTCCCTCAAATACAGCATCCCCATTTTCAGCATGGACCATAGCCAAGGCACCAAGAGACTTGCACTTTTTAAATCCTTCGAGTAAAAGCTCATCATTGATCATGAGAGCCCCCTTGTAGGCTAGGAAAAACTTAAAAGAGTTGATACCTTCAGGTTAGCACAAATAATTAATCAGAATATGCCCATACCCAACACAAATGGATAATAACGCTATTGACCTAAATCAAATATTAGATGGAAGAAAGGTGTACAAACCTTTCTCCTTAACCATGATTTCCATCTCTCTTGACACGGTTTCATCCCATTTGGTTATTGCCATATGGAAACCATAATCCATACAGGACTTCTCTGCTTTTCTTACATAGGACTCAAAACCAGAAGATAGACTCCCATTTACTGGAATAACAAAATCAATGTGCATTGTGGTTCCCCCTGCTAATGCAGCAGCCTGACCACTGAAGAAGTCATCAATGGTCTCAGTACCCATAAACTCCATGGCTAGGTGCGTGTGAGGATCAATTCCTCCTATCAATAGCACAAGGAAAAATTAACATACTATATGAGAATCAGCTCTATGCAATTACATCAAGCTATTGTTCATTATAGTGCAACATATAAGGAACAGATGTATGTACACCCTCAAAGACTCCAAAAAACACATTTATTTGTGCAATGAAATGAACTTGACTGAAACAACTAAAAACAGCAAGCAAATAAGTGGTAAGCATAAATTCTAAAAATTGGAGAAATGAGCACCCAGATCAGAGAATAAGAAGAGATAGTATTCCCTACATTTCGTATGCCCAATAGATGATAGGATCAGATATTAACAAGAGAATATGTTAATGATTGACTTCAAAAAGATGGTATGTCAATCCCTTCGATGATTAGAACATGGCAGGTCAAGGTTATGTTATGACTTGATTGTTTAGGCTTCGAGGCGTAACACGTAAGAGATCAATTGATGGCGAATTGCTAGAACAGCCTTTTGTTTTTATAGCAAATAGCCAGCTAACTTAACTCAACTCAGCAGAACTTAAGCCTAATATCTTAGAGTCAGCTCCATACATTGGTCACCTCCAACCAACTCTTTGTAAACCAAAATACTTAATTGAATGCGAGTCCTTTCTCACAGCTAGAGCCCCTGTTCTCTGTCACCTATCGTTTTCCCGAAGACAAGTCTTCAATCACTACCCATTGTTGGTGTATTTGTTTGTTGTACTTTGCACATGGCTAACCATCTGGTCTATATTGCACATGGCAAAACCATATTATACAAGTTTCCCTCATCTTACCTACGGTTTACGTTAGCTATAACTTCATGTAAATGGACTCGTTTCTGATTTTATCTATTTTGACAAAGCTCGCTCTTCTCAACATTATCTTCCAAAATAACAAATATTTCAATATGTTTGTTAATAACAAGGACAATTTATAATATCTAGCATAGTCGGCCTCATAACTCCTCACAAAATTTACATTTGACTAAATGAAAATCATAAAGCACTTTTTCATAATGTACACTGCACTATAACTCTTCTAAAAAAGGTACACTGATTGTACAAAATCATGTTTGAGAATCGAATCAATCTATGTCACACTAACTCTTCTGAAAAGAGTACCTATGACGGTAACCCAACACTTTGGTAAGCGTAATGTAACCCAACAAACATATTTAGGAATCTATAATTACCATATAACTATGCATATAATTCTCGTAGTGTGCATGTAAGTGGCTCCTTGCGGACACAAGTTAATTCAAAATTATATAATGCACATAAAAAAAATTGAGTACTTTGTCATGTGCATGTGTCCTTGAGCATGGAACTACATAAGTCCAACAAACATAAGTGCAACAAATAGACATATACATCTATACATCGTGTGTATCTACTGACAATCGAGTTTCGCAACTGCATATCCGCCCCTTGGTCCATCTCAGCATACATCCACACGACCCTTGCTCCCAAGTCCACAAAAACATAGCAATCAATTAGAGATACACGTCCTTAAACCACATCACTTTTCTCTCTTTCAATAAAATTGTATCAAATTCATAAAGCACTATATATCTAATTTTAGAATGAGACAGAACCTAAATATGTAGGTATTTACATTTTTGGACATCCTTTAGTCCTTTCTTTAACCACTTACACGGTGGAGTTATTGAAATATGCCTTTAGGTGTGGGATTATTGATGAAGGAAAAAGTACACGACTGAAGAAAGTACAAATTATATACATTTTCTCCTTCAATAGTTCTCACTTCCATTAACCCACTCCAATGATTCTGTTCTATTTCCCTTTTCAAATCAAAGTATATAAAGCTATTGCATCTGAAATCCCTCACCTATGAGGCACGGATACTCTGAGAAGTAGTGTGGTATGGGTATCGGATACGTTTTGTGTGTGTCTATAGTATTCATTTTAATCGTTTTCAATTTGAGATAATTTTAAGATACAAGCAATACATTTTTTGGATATGTCAAGATACTTTCTAGTTATTGTTGAGATTAAAATGAATGTTTTTAAGGAAGGGTTAAAATGAAAATAATAGATAAATCGTATATCTTAGAAAATTAGTCGGTATATTCTATATTAAACAAAACCGTAGCCTCTAGAATAAATACACCGTCATTCTGTTCTCAACCTCTACTCTCAAGCATCTCGTTGCCAACTTCAAACACAGATACTATCTCTCTCTCTCTATCTCTCTAAACGTTTGGTATTGCCAATTCAATCAATGCACTATTTCTTTTGGCTTTACAAACGTACCCCCAAGTGTCTGTATGTTATTTTTTAAAGTTTTTGAAAATAACCATATCCGCATTGTAAAGTTTCCTTATTTGTGCTTAATCACAAGTATTGGATTGCATTTGACTTTCCTTCGAGTGTTGAATAATCGATAGTTTATACACTGATACCTACCACTGCATATAAGTGAATAAGTTTTCAGTCTATTGCCTACATCTCAAAATCTTGTGCAACGGGTAACCCTAATACATAATGAAAGTGGTCCCTCCATTGTCTAATATATTGGTCACCAAACAAATTACTTGAGAAGGTTATGAGTTCAAATATAATCACTATTAAAAGCCAACCCAGAAGACTCCTCTCAAGTCTACGCAACAACCAAGAAGACCGTGATTCAATTACTGTAGCCACCTAGTAAAAAGAGCTCCAGCCATTTATGTAGGTTATTGCACTTGTAGAACAAAAGTAGTCAGTCGCTCAGAAAATCAAAAAGGCCATCAATGGACTAATATTCTCTAGCCCATAATCGCAATAAGCAATTCGTGTCACCTCCAATCCTTCACTCTAGCTTTTCTCCAAATTGTCATTTCACGTGATGCTTTTTCTTTTTCCTATATACCTTTTCTTTTATTTTTTAAAAAACTTTCGAAGGCCAAGTAGCCAAGTCGTAAAAGACATGAAACTTCATTCTCCTTCCTCCACCATTGATGTAATATTTCCCAAGAATTCATCATATATCAGAGATCTTATCAGCGTTGTGACACCCTAGCCAGGCTATAATGCCAGCTATAAGGCCGGGTGTCCAAGAGAAAGAGTCTCAGTGGACGTCCAGATGGGTGATCAAGGGTCTCACATCGCTTGGTAGATGCATAAGATCAGTATTGTATCTAATAATCGATGAACCAACCTTGTACAAGGCCTTTTAAAGTCGTGAGGGCGCCAAAACCTAATAGAATTTCACAGTTAAGCATGTTTGTCCTACAACAATGCAATGATAAGTAACATACTGAGAAGACCATGGGGTTTGGCCAGTCAAAGCGGGCAATATTGTACAAGGTGGGAGCGGATCGTTACAAATAGTATCAGAGCTTGCACCAACCAGAAATGTGGGACAAATCTCAACCCTACACATAAACATTTGTTCCTAAGTGGGGAGATTGTGACACCCCAGACGGGCTGTGGTGCCAACTGTGAGGCCGGGTGTCCGCGAGAGAGAGTCTCAGTGGACGTCTGAATGAGTGGTCAAGGGTCACACATCGTTTGGTGGATACAAAAGTTTAGCACTATATATATAACAGACCATGAACCTACATTGTACAAAGCCTTTTAAAGTCATGAGAGCGTCAAAATCTAATGGAACTTCACAGTTAAGCATATTCATCTTACAGCAGTGCAAGGATGGGTGACCTACTAGGAAATCCATAGGGTTTGGGCAGTCAAAGCGAACAATATTGTACAAGATGGGAGCAGGTCAGATGTTCTAACATCAGCTTATCACTACAAAAACTTAACCAAAATATGTGCATCAAAACTTAGTCAGTGGAAACAGAACAATGCCAAAGCTCCTCATCGTCAGAGCTGCAATTAAAGATTAAAATGTACCAGGTTAGAAATTGAAGTTTGCATGGTGCTTTCTATGTTACTGATGCAACTCTGGAAATATGGAACTAAAAGAGCTTATATCTGCTGCCTTTCTATGCAAACCATGAACAATTCCACCATGAATTCAAAAAGGCAATTCACTAGCCACATTAATCTTGGAAAACATACCCATGACGATGATTCTTTATAAGTCACCATTCCATACAATTTCAGGTCTACAACTACGTTTACCAAAATTAGAGTTTAGAGACTTAACAACTAGTTTTGAGCTATTGAGCAACTAATTAGGAAACAAAGCTGCACCTGGCATAACAAACTTTCCAGTGGCATCAAGCACAGTTACGTCATCACCAACCTGCATATGGCATTCAAATAAATTCATATGGCCCCATCACACAACAAGTAGTAAAAAGAAAGTGCACATAGGTTGCACAAGACCTGAAAAGAATAAATAAAATGCACGCGTATAAAAGATTCTGTATCTACATCGTCATGCCTAGTATAAACTGCAATAGGTCAAAGCTTAGAATAATCCAAACTTCCGCAACACAATTAGTTGGAGTTATTTTACAAAGACTGCCAACTTTTTATCCTACACACAAGAACTTTGAAAAAGAGGAGGTAATCCTCATCCAGTAGGATGCAAATCAAAAAATTAAAAAGAATTGAGCTCGAAGCATAGTTAAATCCCGGAACTTCTTTGTAGTCGCTCCATCAATGCCTCATTTGGAACCACAAAGTGGCTATTCCACCCCTATCACAATTCCATTAGGGCATGTATGATGCAAGGCTTTAAGAATGGGATTGGACTCCCAATCCCGTAAGATCCCTAATCCTTTGTATGATTTGGCAAAATGGTCTAGGACTATTAGTACCATGGGATTGTTAATCCCCCAAAATGGCCTAGAACTATTCAATGTGTATTCACATAAGGGTACAAATGGAAACCTTCAATTTTAATCCCCTATCCCCTCTAGACAAAATAAACATGTTAATAACAATCCAATGCTTTAATCCTATTCAAACCAAACATAGAGGGAAGATTGATCTCCACATTCATAATCTCACTTCATTACCAATCCCCCAAAACTATACTCGTATCAAACATGCCCTTCATCTAATATCCCTTTGGTATCACCGACACAAGAATTGTTGTTTCTAGCCTATCTCTTTGCAGCACCCGAAGAAAAAATTTATTCCATGCTAGTATTTCAACTATACCATAAAGGAAGTCGCCAAGTTTCTAGTATGCCTAACCAAAATAACCTGAAAAATTACAAATAAATCTATTTTTAACCTTTCCTCTGCACCTACTAGTGAGCACAAATGGACGAAAGCAACCCCATTAGCCATCTTAGATATGAAAGCACTAAGGTCCAATGAATTATGAAATTAGAAAGAAAAGAATAATAACCAAAATGGAAGTTCAAAATTGAACCTGGACCAATGTATACTATGCAAAAGTTACTTAGTTCCTTCAAAATGCCTCATGTAAGAGGCACATCAAATACTTTAGGTCATGTCTTATGGCATGTGCTATTTGATAATAAGAAACTATTCTAATATAAAATAATAACAAACTATTTGAGTAATTATACATGGTAGTTGAGTTTTCAAAAAGTCTGATACTTGGCCTCTATTTGTTTCAACCTAGCCTATGTAGAATAATTTTGCCGCAAAGAAAATTTTTGCAGCTTTATTTTTCGGTGTTTGGTTGATACTTGATAGTTGAAAAACACTCTATGTCCCACGAGTACCATTTTTTTAGAAGAATCAGTATCAATCAAGTTTTGGCCACGTGAGTGTACAAAATGACTTTTAACACAGTCCACACAATTAAGTGAAATAACCTTGGTACCCCTCTCTCTCTCTCCTATTACATGCACAAATTCTGACTTATCCACCTAAGAAACCACATTTTTTCAATTTTTAACCCAATTACTAGTGATATTTCAATACCCCATCATCTGTGGCTTTGGGGAGTTTCAACAGGGACATTTCTTTCATTCTTTTAGTTTTCATAATTTTTGGACCGTTGTGGTCGTTGGTGTAAAGTGATCTTGGTATCAGAGCTCAAATCGTGAGAGGTCTTGGATTAAAGTCTCTCTGTTTGCATTTGTTCCTCATTTGCATTCTGCTTCTCCCAGTCGTATTATATTTTGCTCCATCTATCAACATTTTTATTTCAAGTGCAAGACGGAAGTGCATGTGAGGTAGGATGGTTTTTGAGTAGCTTAATATACATTGTTGCGTCCATTTCCTAACAACTTAAGCTTTTGAAACAATTGGTAACTTAACCGCTGGACCAAGACATTTTAAAAATGTATGTCTGTTGTGTGTGTGTGTGTGTTTGAGAGAGAGAGAGAGAGAGAGAGGGAGAGAAGCTTTAGGACAGAAAAAGTAGAGGGGAGGAAGAAAGCTAGGCTTTAGACAAGGAAAGTGAAGAGAAAGAGAGAGAGAGAGAGAGCATGAAAGAGTTTGGGGAGTATGCGTAGATATTCATTTCAGGTGAGGAAAATGATATGCAAGTGAGGAGAATGATATGTGAGGCTAGCTGGTTGATGGATTGGGTCTAAGAGGGACCACGATTGCACTAGTAAAATGACTTAGAAAAGGTCATATTGAAAAGTCATTTTCCCTTCGTTTGCCAGAAACTTTTTACAGACAAAAATTTTACCGTGAAACAAATATTGTTGTTAGAGATTATCCCACATTGGCTAATTATAACCTCCAAAACCAGTATATGAACCAGGGCGGCCTCTTCACTCATTGTCAATTGGTTTTGAGTTGGATGCCTTAACAGGAGCTTCGATATTTTCTACTTTCTACTTCTTATAGCTAAAAACCTCCTTGATCCTCTATAGCTCAGTCATACAATTATCAATGTTATTTTCGCCTAACCTACTCTGTTTCATTTTCTTGCCTGATTATTCTGTTCTTCTGCCAAGATGTTTCACTAATTCATAAAAACTAATGAGAACCACCTTCTTCAGGACAGGGAGTAGGCTACTGACATTCAAACTAAATCCTGCAAAAAGGTAATAGATCCAAATTTCACAGGCAAACAAAACTTTCATCATTGCTTTCAGATGAATTCCATCGACTCAAAACCCCTAATACAACTAATTCAGGAGTACAAAAGATCGTTATATACCTTGATATTAGGTTTCACAGCAGCAACAATCCCATCCTCCACATACACATCAGCAATCTCCTTATGGTGAGCATTTACAACAGTTCCACCTTTTATCAATATCTTTGACGCTGAATAAGGTGAAGCTCCACATTCTGTGTAACCAATTCCAGCTTCACAAAACTGTAAACAAATGTATCCAAATTCTTAACAAGCCCAATTTGTCCGCTTTGTTGCAAAAAATACAAAAAGAAATAAAAACTTCAACTCTTATCCCCTTCATATTTTTGAACTCCACAAAAGAAAAGAAACGAAAGTAAGAGTTGTTGTGTTTGTGAAGCCTGTTGGACAAGTTACTATCTTTTGAGAGAAATGGTATTAAGGTATTGGTTGATCCCTATCATATATAACGCTGGCCAGGCTAACAGCTGTTGCTTTCTTATTCTTCATTCAATAATGCAGGGAAACCTGGGGTGAGACGCCGAATTGGGATTGTGATTGATTTTTTATCATTTGTGCTGTTGTCTGTGATTGGTTCATAGCCCAGCATGAAGAACTTTACTCAAGTAAATCTAAAGCAAGCAATAGGGGAATAGGTTCAACTGACTCTGTTCAGCTTTTGAAAACCAAAACCCTATAACAATCAATATATCGTTTTGTCTTCCGTTCCACAAAAACCAAAAAAAACGCAATCCAAAAACCTCTGATTGGTTGCTTAGAAATTGAGAAACTAAAAAATCATCTTTACTTGACTTGCACCTGTTTTTCCAGCTCTTTGTTTGAAGTTTGAACAAACCCAGACGAATTTCAACAAATATTCATTTCCTTTATTTTCTCGGCAACCAAGCAAGTGGGTGAGCTCTGAAAAGAAAAACTTGACACTGGCAGTGAAATTGAAATTGAGAGATGTTTCAATACCTGACTGGATTCTGATATTGATGAAAAGATTGAGAGCAGAAGAATCGCGAAATATGTGAAATGGATCATCTGAAATCGGACACTCGTAGCCATCATCAGGAGGAATCTGAGAAGTGTGATGACCTTCGGATACTACTATAAACGAGGAAGTGAGAACATTATGACATAAGAATGGAGGAAAATATTGTTCTGTGTTGAAATTTCAAATCCAAGATAAGTGGACAATCTAACAGTACCCTATTTTGTCAAACACACATATTTATGTGTATGGATTCTCGAAAATATGTACGTATCAAATAATTTTAAAAATTTTATTATTTTAAAAATTTTATACGTATCGAATAATTTACGTACTAAATATGTGTACTAATATTTAAATCAGTGCACTTAAGACTTTTTTTTTTTTTTTGCAGTTAACATCAAGAGTAGCCCATTTTTCAATTTCTAGTCTTTGTATTTGACTTTGAGGCAAAAGAAATTTCATTTTTCATTACATTATGATTCAAAATTGAGCGGTAAAATCGGTCCGGTTTGATTCGATTTGACCAAAAAAGTTATAAATTAAAACTAAATCAAACTATTACGGTGTAGTTTGTTTGATTTTTTCGATTTCGATTTCGATATATGATTAGTACCGATATATATCGTATCAATAAAAAAATTAATACTTAAACCGATTTTGATATAGTATTCAGAACTTTGCTGGCAACTTACGAGGAAGAGGAAGACAAAGCCTTTATTTTATCAAAAGGGATGGAAAGTGACTTAAACGTGGATTCATTGATATCCCAGTATATTTTTTGTTGAAAATGTGGAAACTGTCCAAAATTTGTCTTGGAGTTGAAAAGTCACGATTTGGATAAGCAAGAACTTAAGGACAACAACTTTGAAAATTTGGGTCGAAGATTTAGACTTATCTTTTTGTCTCTTTGTCTCACTTCATATTTTTCTCTTTATAAATACTGATTGTAATCTAAGAAAAAAAAAGACTAAACAAGGGACAAAATTAGAAAGATAATGAGAATTGAGAAATTGTAAACTCTCTCATGTATAAATTTGCTACTCTGGTGGACCTAATCGATTTTAAAAAACTACATAAGTTTTTATGTCTTCTTTGATTGAGTGTGTGTGTTGGGTTTATCATTTCATAGGCACTACAAATGGTATGAAAGCCTTAAGTAATTCAAAAATACAAAAAGATTAGAATTTTCGAAGCTCTGTTTCAATCTATCCCAAAAAAAAACTAAAGTTTGATGTCTTTCGGCTATCAAAAATTTATTTTCAGTACTAAGGTTTGTTCCTCTCAACCAGACGATTCCAACCATATAGGTCCGCCATCGAACTGAACTAGAGGTGAGCCACATGCGCCAGCCAAAGACGACACATTAGGTCCCGCCGTTGCCACGCGCCTACACGCTAACCAAATGTTAAGACGCTAACGCCAGCCTTACTTGCCCCTAGAGCACATAATTTCCTAATCGTACACCACGTCATTAACCACATCATCCGTCACGTCAACAACACGTCCACGTTAGTTGCCATGTCATCACAAAGGTCTACGATTAGACAACTCAACACCATGTGTCAGCCATGTCACATTTCACATCAATAGCCATGTCATCATGGAGGGTCCATGGATGCCACATCAATATTTTGACACGTTGGCAAGACCACGTTAGCAGTGTGCTTGGTCGGCAAGTCTAGTCAGTAGCAGAATATTCCTTTTCAAAAAAGAATATTCCAAAATGTATTTTTATAATTTCAGAGTCGTTTTAGGTCCGATATCGGCAAACCATAGAGGTTTCCCTCTAATTTTGACATTCCAGATCCAATGACGTGCTTGGTTTTTTGTATTTCGGTTCAAAAGTTGGTGAACTACTCTTTTTGGCTAAGAATGTGTGTTCTCGACATTTTTCTCCATCAATATTGTCTTTGGTGGAGCCGAAGGGATCCCGATGGTAGATTTTGCTGCAAAGAGTACTACAAAACTTCCACTACCACCGAGAAGAGTACTTCCGAGTCTATACCACTTCGAACTATTGTGGGCAACGAAATACGTTTTTCAAGCCAAGTTTGAGGTAGAAAAGTTTGATATAACGAATAACTTCAGTATGTGGCAATGTAAAGTCTTGGATATCCTCTATCAATAGGAGTTGGATATTACATTAGAGAAAAGACTGGATGATGTATCATGCAAGGTTTGAACAAAGCTCAATCGTCAAGCCTATGGGAAGACTATAATTTGTTTAACAAAAAGATCAGAAGTATTTCGTTATGAAGAAATGACATGTAAAGATCGTGCCTAATTTTATCATCTGATTAATGATTTGTGTGTTTTAATTAGTTATAAAGTAAATTCGTAAATTTGAAAGTTTGTGGACTTAACTTAAGCATGTGCAATACCACAAAGCATTGTGGTGTGTTTTACTCTTTAATTAATATAAATATTAGAATTTTAGGCTAATTAGAGTTGCCCAACATTATTTTGAATGTTCTGAGAAAGAGAGAAAACACTATAGAGCCTCCCCATCATATTCGAGAGAGAGATTGATCGAGAGGACGCACATTGTTCATCCAAAATCTTAAAGGGCACAATGAGAGGCATCATATTATGCGTCAAAGCGTAGATCAAACCAGACATTGGTGTGTTCTCAACAGGAACGGAAGAATCGTTGCATTCTTGAAGTTCTGGATTCATCGTTTCGAGGTAAGATTCTAGTTAAAACTCAATTTAATATTGTTTAATGTGTTTCATATTGTGTCTTGGCATTATAGATAGGCTATGTGATGTTGTTCATGGATCAAAATGTTGAGTTTTAGGATTTTCTTACAAACAAAACTAATATGTCTCACATAATTTGTTGTTTTCGTGTAATAGGGGATGATCAATTAGGGTAGTGGCCTGAGCGGTCAGCTTGCTGTTGAGGGTACTAAATGATAGATTATTATTG
>JABCMJ010009460.1:0-14898 GCA_014822125.1 Arbutus unedo | reverse complement strand
ACCAAAGACCAAAGTGATATGATCAAAGTAATTTACACAACTTATTTTACGGGTTGCACAATAAGTATCCCGGTCCGAGTTCCAACATTCACCAAAGACATGAAAGGTCTTTTTAATCTTTCCTTCAAATACAAAGCCAAATCTCATAGGGTCTTGATATCCATCAACTTGCTTCAAATATTCTACATAGGCTTCAAAAAAATTAATATCTCTTCATTAACTTAAAACCAAGGTACTCTCACAACTGTCAATTAAATTGGTTTACTGGACTTTTGAGAGATCTTAACAATCTTTTAGTGAATTACTGTTATTTGGCCTGACTTTTTCATCTGAATATTTTTTTGTCCGTGAAAATTTTTTACAATTTTTTGTCTTTCGTCAACTTTTTGTGAATTATTGATTTGTCTCAACGAGAGATTTAAAAACATAGTTTTTTTGTACTTATTCGTTGTCTTTAGTATTTTTTTTTTACCTTTTGGACATAATTTTATACTTTTTAGATTACTTTTATTAAGATGAACCAATAATTCATCAAAAATTGAGGTCAAAATAATAAATACGAAAAAAAATTTAGAAATAAAAAAAAATTCTAGAAAAAAAAGTTAGGCCAAACGAGGCCTTAGATTTTATCGTAGATACATAAGAATAATTGCCATAATTTTCTAGGGACTCAAGGCGAACATCGAATATGAGACCTTTATATATTTTCACAAACAAAATAAACAACAAGGTAAATCAACCTCAAAACTCAAAATTATTAGTATTAAACACATTAAATTTCAAAGTTACTCATCATCACAAAAATTCGAGTGTCGTTCTAATTATGCTTTGATCTGTGTCCTCTTAGATTTTTCGAGTACTACAAAAGTCAACACCAATTATTACTTACCGGTCGGGATTTAGCCGAAAAGCACTCTGTTGTCCAAATCAGAAAGTAAATTAGAAAGGCAAAGGAAAGTATTGAGAAGTGCTGGTGTGTGTAAGGGTAAAACCGGTCTGATTTGATCTAGTTCTGTCAAAAAACTCGGACAAACTAACAATTTCGGTTTGGAATTTTGTAAACCTAAACCGAACCAAACTATTTTGATTTGATTCTGTTCGATTTTTTTAGTTCCGGTTTAAGTAAGATTAAACCCAAGTCTAAATTGAAAAAATTCTAAGAAATTAACAGGCTCATGTTAAATTGGCCAAACCTAGATTGATTTTTTTTTAAATTAATTTCTAATTTGATTTGGCCTAGGCCCAAATTAAAAAAAAAACTTCTAAAAAATTAAGCCAAACTTCCAAAAATTAAGAAGCTCAAGTCCAACTGTTGATATGAAACAAAAGGGTTTTAGTATATGAACGACTGACTGTATAAACTTAGATTTTTTATGTTTTAAGGTTTGGTATAGGAATTGGTTCGGTTCTATAATAAATCTTATTTTTTATTGTATACCCGCTCTTTATTATATCTACCTATTCCTTTTAAAGTTCTATAATAAATCTTATTTTTTATTATATACCCAAAATTTTTGTTGGAAAAATGTTTAAAAAACATTTTAAAGGTGAATAATAAATTGTCACCAAATAATAGCACAAAATCTTTAAGCTTTGGTCTGGGCCCAAATCAATTTTTTCTTTTTGGGTTTGTTTAAATCTATATTAGGCTTTGGCCCAAAGAAGTTTTATCCCAAAGGTCGTGTTGCTTCGGGTTCAGTACCCCTCCAGATAGAGACACCTCCCTTCAAAGAGACACCTCCCTCTAAAGAGTCATATCCCTCCGAAGAGATGTCAACACACCTATAAAAAGGGGAGTCCTCTCCTCATTTAACATAAGAAAAAATAGATAGCATTCTAGTGCACTAACCATATTATTATCTTACTTCCATTCTGAAAGTTCTACATAGTTTTCTGGTTCGCCTGTCGAGTAAATTGGAGTGTGACTTTTACTCGACGATAGTCGTTGTATCCTGGGAAGCAATCGTTCGAGGAACCCGTCGGCACCTTTGTGGAGAATGAATTTGCTTTAAGGACATAATGTCAATCACTAGCCTCGATTTTCAAATTCCGGAATCCTGAATTTGGTCCCGTAAGTTTCTTTCTCATTTTTATATTGTGTTCGGAAAACTTCTTAACCGGTGTGCGAAGAACTAACAATCTTAAAGCAAATTCCTCCACCGTGAAACAGTAAACTTTTCTGGAAGTTTTCCAAAACCAGTGAAGATCATATGAAACGAAAAAAACACTTTTTATTCTGTTCAACATTGCCTTAATATAAAAAAAAAATGTTGTTCAGTATATAATTTCAAGGAACGGTGAACATTAGTTATCAATCAAAACATCCTTGTTTAATCTCTACACAGTAGTGATATCCGATCTTAAGCCACACCGAAAACAGTACTTCCCTTCAGTCCAGAGACAAAACTGTTTTGAAAACGGTGGATTGTTTTCCCACAGTGACTGTTATACTTTTGTAACTACTTTTATTTGTAATTCACAATTTTCTCTACGGATTCCGAATAGAAAAGAAGGGAAAAAAAAAGTGTTCCGATATTGTGTTTTAGAAATTTGTTTCAGAAACGGTGTCTCAAGGATATCAAAATACTAAAACGGTACTATTAACTTGTTGGGTTCGAAAACGGTACAACAGTTGTCTTTTTCGAAACGTGACATACAATTAAGGTGCTCCATCCCTTGTTAAGGATTGCATCATTTTACATTAATCCCATAGTAAATAGATTTTAAATTTTTCGGACAACCACTGTCTTGTGTGTATTCTACCAATCTACCTGGACTTGGTAAGAATTAATTCTATGTTTAATCTTGTCTTCCCGGTAGTTTACTTTTGTCCATTTTTCCTTCTCCAATAGTGGTTTAGTGGATATCTCTCATAGTGGTTTAGTGAATATTTGTCCAAGAGCAAATATAACATATTAAAGAGTTTGATAAAACTGTCCAACAGACTATTTTATTATAATATTTGATCTTTTTGTTGTAAATCAACTGGTGTTAAGTTTGTTTTTGTGTGTGTCAGTGGCTTTCCTTGATATAACAGTGAATCTGCGTTGAACTTTCCTCAAATTATTGAAAAAAAAAATCCACAATTTATTGATTTATCACACGTTTTTCCTATGTTCATCTTTCCTTAATAGGAAAATGACGTCTGTTACTAAGAAAGAAAATGAAACTCCTACTGAAAAAGACAATCAAACGCCGGTTCAAACTCCGACAGTTGTGACTACACTGGTTTCCACCAATGTGCCGATCAGTCATGCAGAAAAATCAGAAAAGTTCAATGGATCTGATTTCAAAAGATAGCAATAAAAAATGTTGTTCTATCTTACGACGTTGCAATTGGCAAGGTTCCTAAATGAGGATCGTCCGTCAGTTCTAGAGAACGAGACAGACCTCCAGGTTGTTGCTGCAATTGAGGCCTGGACAAACGCTGATTTTTTATGCAGGAACTACATCCTCAATGGACTGGACAACACATTGTACAACGTGTATTGTATGGTCAAGACCGCTAAAGAGCTTTGGGTCTCTTTAGACAGAAAATACAAACAGAGAATGCCAGAATGAAAAAGTTCGTTGTCAGCCAATTCTTGGACTACAAAATAGTGGATTCAAAATCTGTAATGAGTTAGGTT
The DNA here is from genome assembly GCA_014822125.1 of Arbutus unedo. Lineage (NCBI taxonomy): Eukaryota > Viridiplantae > Streptophyta > Magnoliopsida > Ericales > Ericaceae > Arbutus > Arbutus unedo. The sequence continues at coordinate 11,269 of JABCMJ010009460.1, read as the reverse complement.
CAAGAACTTCAGGTTATTTTGCATGAGATTCATGCAGAAGGGATGGTTTTGAATGAATCATTCCAAGTGACATCTATTATCTGGAAATTACCACCACTTTGGAAGGATTTTAAAAACTATCTCAAGCATAAACGCAAAGACATGAACTTGGAAGATCTGGTTGTACGATTGATGATCGAAGAAGATAACCTCAATTCTGAGAAGAATGTGGGCTATCACTTTGTCGCCAAGGCAAATATGGTGGAACAAGGCAAGAAGACATGGAGTAACAAGAAAAGGAAAAAGCCTGACAAAGGTTTGCATCTAGGCCCTAAAGGTGGTGTCAGTAAAAAGCAAAAATTCAATGGAAAATATTTTGGCTGCGACAAACATAGACATCGAGCAGCGGAGTGCCGAAGCAAGCAAGGAAACTCCAACAAGAAGCCAGCGCAAGCCAATATGACTGAGGTAGAAACTATCACTGGCGAAGTTTCAGAACTGAGCCTTTCGGCCGTCGTGTCAGAAATAAACATGGTTGGCTCAAATACCAAGGCATGGTGGGTGGACACAAGAGCCACTCGACACGTGTGCTCGGATAGAAAGATATTCACTGCCTATCAACCAGTGGAATCTGGAGAACATTTCTTCATGGAAAATTTTTCGAGTTCCAAGGTTGAAGGACAAGGGAATGTAGTTCTGAAAATGACCTCTGGCAAGGAACTTACTCTGAATGATGTGCTACATATGTCAGAAATTCGCAAGAAGTTAATTTCTGGTTCACTTTTAAGTAAGAATGGCTTTCGTATGGTTTTCGAAAGTGACAAAATTGTTTTAACCAAAAATGAAGTTTATGTCGGTAGGGGATACATGTGTAATGGAATGTTTAAAATGAATGTACTCACAAAGGTTCCAGACTTTCCGGATATCAATAAGAATGACACATTTTCTACTTATATTCTTGAGTTTTCAAATTTATGGCATCGTAGATTAGGACATGTTAATTATAGATCTTTGCTTAGACTAGTTAACTTGGAGCATCTACCTAAAATTCATATAAACCCAGAATATAAATGTGAAATATGTGTGGAAGCAAAAATGACAAGAAATTCTTTTCAAAAAGTGGAAAGAAGTACAGAACCTCTGGCATTAATCTATATGGATTTGTGCGATTTAAAATTTGTACAAACTAGAGGTGGTAAAAAGTATTTTTGTTACTTTTATCGATGACTGCACACGTTATTGTTATGTGTATTTGCTTAAGAGTAAGGATGAAGCCTTAGAAATGTTTATCCACTACAAAAGTGAAGTAGAAAATCAACTTGGAAAAAAGATCAAAATAGTAAGGAGTGATAGAGGTGGCGAATGTGAAGCACCATTTGGTGAATTTTGTGCTCAACATGGGATTATTCACCAAACTACTGCTCCATATTCACCACAACAAAATGCATTGCTGAACGAAAGAACCGAACACTAAAAGAAATGATGAATGCCTTGTTGATCAGTTCAGGATTACCACAGAATGCCACATTCTATGAACATGTGTTTCCTTATAGGAATACGCAGGTACCGAGCTCACTTCAAGAAACTGAAGATATGGAGATTGACAATGAGTCAATTCACGAATAAAATGATAACGATGAGCCTGGACGTAGTAAGAGGGCTAGAACATTAAAATCCTTTGATCCAGAATTCTTAACATACATGTTAGAAAATGAACCTTAAAGCTATAAGGAAGCTATGTAATCTTCTGAGGCTCCTTTATGGAAAGAAGCCATCAATAGTGAGATTGAATCCATACTGCAAAATCATACTTGGGAACTTGTAGATCTCCCTCAAGGTTGTAAACATTTAGGTTATAAGTGGATTTTCAAAAGAAAAATGAAAGCAGGTGGATCAATAGATAAGTATAAGGCGAGACTTGTGGTTAAAGGATACAAACAAAAGGAATGTCTAGATTACTTTGATACATACTCACTTGTTACTAGGATAACATTCATTCGAATGTTAATTGCCTTTACTGCGTTAAACAATCTCGAGATACATCAAATGGATGCTAAAATAGCTTTCCTAAATGGTGACCTAAACGAGGAGATATATATGGAACAACCGAAAGGTTTTAAGGTTCCAGGGAAAGAAAACAAAGTGTGCAAACTTGTTAAATCATTATCTGATTTAAAGTAAGCACCCAAACAATGGCATAAGAAATTTGACAATGTCATGATTTCGAATGGTTTCAAAATCAATGAATGTGACAAATGTGTGTATGCTAAGAATACAGACAAAGGATATGTCATTGTTTGCTAATATGTCGATGACATGTTAATCATTGGTAGCAATAGTGAAATAACTAAAGCTACTAAGAAAATGTTAAACATGAAGTTTGACATGAAAGATTTAGGTATAGCAGACGTTATTCAAGGAATTAAGATTACTAGGACGTCTGATGGTATCATCTTGTCTCAAAAGCACTACATTGAGATAATACTTGAGAGGTTCAACAGGCATGATGATAGTATATCCAAAACACCAATCGACTTAACAGTGCATCTATACAAGTATACTGGTGAAAGCTTTTATCAACTAGAATACTCTCGAATTATAGGCAGTCTAATGTACCTAATGAATTGTACAAGGCCAGATATAGCCTATTCAGTTAGTAAACTAAGTAGGTACACTAGTAATCCAGGGAAGGATCACTGGACGGCAATAATCAGAGTACTGAGGTACTTGAGGTACACTTCTGATTATGGACTGCACTACTCACAGTATCTAGCAGTACTAGAAGGATATAGTGACGCAAACTGGATATCTGATACCGATGACTCAAAATCCACAAGTGGATATATATTCACCCTGGGCGGTGCAGTTGTGTCTTAGAAATCAACCAAACAAACTTGCATCGCACGATCAACAATGGAGTCTGAGTTTATCGCATTGGACAAGGCTAGTGAAGAAGCTGAGTGGCTTCGTCACTTTTTGGAAGACATTCCAAATTGGCCTAAACCTGTGCCAACAATTTGCATACATTGCGACAGTCAGTCAGCAATCGGCAGAGTACAGAGTAATATGTATAATGGCAAGTCTCAACATATTCGTCGAAGACATAACACCGTTAGACAACTAATCTCTCATGGAGTTATTATTATTGACTATATAAAGTCAAAGAATTATCTCGCGGATTCACTAACCAAGGGGTTATCAAGAGATTTAGTTGTAAGTTCATCAAGGGGAATGGGGCTTAGGCCCACATCTTAAAAGTTACTATAACGCAACCCAATCTAGTTGACTGGAGATCCCAATATCTAGATTCAAAGGACAACCGAGTTGTATGTGACTTAGGAAAATCACTGTGGAGACCATATCTCCTACCCATTCCTATGATACTGCAGTAATGCCTGCAGTGTCCAAGGTTAAATTATGTTTTTAATGATTCTCAGATTTTGGAAATCCAAATGGAGTATAACAGGATACTCTTAATGAGAATCACCTATATGAATGAGAAGGGGCCGCTTCTATGAGAATGTCCAGGGCTGAATTCTCTACAAACATTCATGAATAACAGGAGTGTCCCAGAACCATGATGGGCACAACCGTAAGAACCAAACTATGTTTGGAAAGATCCTGTGTGACGGCTGTTGACTTGGTTTACATTAATGGCTGAACAGTTCAAGACATCGCGTTTACTGGTTAGCTAGTAAATCCGATAGTCATTCACAAAGGAAGGTTCAAAGCCAAAAGCTACCTTACCCTATACAGGATAATTCCTAATGAACTCTCAGAACATTTGCATTTGCATAGCATAAAACATCATGACAATTTCATTCATGTGGGGGACTGTTGGAAAAAATGTTTGAAAAACATTTTAAAGGTGAATAATAAATTGTCACCAAATAATAGCACAAAATCTTTAAGCTTTGGGTTGGGCTCAAATCAATTTTTCCTTTATGGGTTTGTTTAAATCCATATTAGGTTTTGGCTCAAAGAAGGAAGGGAAAGAGGCTTTGGCCCAAAGAAATTTTATCCCAAAGGTCGTGTCGATTCGGGTTAAGTGCCCCTCCAAATAGAGACACCTCCCTTCAAAGAGACACCTCCAAAAAGGGGAGTCCTGCCCTCATTTAACATAAGAAAAATAGATAGCATTCTAGTGCACTAACCATATCATTATCTTACTTCCATTCCGAAAGTTCTACATAGTTTTCTGGTTAGCCTGTCGAGTAAATTGGAGTGCAACTTTTACTCAATTTTAGTCGTTGTATCCTGGGAAGCAATTGTTCGAGAAACCCGTCGACATCTTTGTGGAGAACGAATTTGCTTTAAGGACACAGTGTTAATCACTAGCCTCGATTTTCAAATTCCGAAATCCTGAATTTGGTCCCGTAAGTTTCTTTCTCATTTTAATAGCATTTTTTATTTTTATGTTGTGTTCGGAAAACTTCTTAACCGGTGTGCGAAGAACTAACAATTTTTACAAAAATAAATAAATTATTTTCAAATAATCTTTATTGCATGTGTAGTATTAAATTTAGCCTTTTCAATCATTTTTTTTTATGAATGGTTGTGATCGCATGTGCATAATAGTAGTGATGGGTTGCGTTATACCAAAGCAAAACGTCCTTTTTCTATCCCTTCAAATTCTAGCCATGTAACCCCTTTGAGATTAATTGAAATTTTGATGGCATAATGATGGCAATCAAATTGGGATTTCAATGTTTAAGCTCTAATAAGAGCTAACCCCTCATCCATTTTTGTTTTCTGAACGTTATACTTCACCAATAATAGAGAGCCAAGGGCTTTGAGAGAGAAAATTATTGAGGAAGATGAAGAGATCCTGCCAGTTTTGCATTTTTGACAAATCGATTATGTTTCTTTGATTTCTTCTGTATTTGAGATAGGATTGTTTATCTCCAACCCTTGATTTAAGTATTTTCTTTTAGTAAGAAAATCTTATCACCAATCTTTAGAAGTATATTTGTGGGACAATTTCACGTTTAGTTTTCTGTAATTATGTGATTATTGATCAATTCATGTTAGGAAGCGTAAACACTAGAAAGTTACGAATCTGAAAAAAAAAAAAAAACAGAAACTTAGTATAAATCTGATTTTAGAAATTTTCGTTAAAATTGTTCGAAAGTTGTAAAATTTCTGAAATTTTTAATGAAGATTGTTTTATATGTCTTCTATATTGAGTAAAAATTTCAAAACCTAACTCAAAATATAAAATTCTACAAAAATTCGTAACCGAGCTGCTGCGAATTCGTCATTGTGCTGGCTATATTGACACACGTTAGGAAAACGACCATAATTTTTAGCATGAGTATCAAAATTGTGCACTGTTTTATTTTATTTGAAACTAGACATATAGAACTTCAAAAATATGTAGATTTTGTACTTTACTTTTACCCAAGAGAAATTAGTTTTTTGTTTAAAATTGATAATACAGTTTTTGGTATTATTTTGGTGGATATGAATCTTGTTGATGATAACATGACATGCACTAGTTTATGTTCATTAGTCCCCATGGAATTTTGTGTGAGTGGGAATATCGTAAAAGTGACTTTTTGTATTATTTTGGTGAACATGGATCTTGTTGATGATAACATGATAGTTGTTTGAAAATTCTGATTATATTGGTGAGAAACTGAACGAGTGATCAAAGTGAAAATAATTTAATTACAGCTGTCGTGCTACTCGTTGGTTTTCCGAGTTAGATTCCTGAGACGGTCCCCATTTGTTAGATTCTCCGGATCCATTCATATTCCGAGTTAAATTCCCGAGGTGGTTGGTGGTTAGATTCCCCTTCTCACTTTTGTACTGGGTTAGATTCCCGATGTGATTGGTAGTTCGATTTTTCTTCACTTTTGTTCCGGATTAGATTCCCAAGGTGACTGGTGGTTCGATTCTCCTTCACTTTTGTTTCGGATTAGATTCCCGATGTGACTGGTAGTTCGATTCTCCTTCATTTTTGTACCGGGTTAGATTCCCAAGGTGATTGGTGTTCTGGGTTAGATTCCTGAGGTGATTGGTGGTTTAATTCTCCTTTACTTTTGTTCAGAGTTAAATTCCCGAGGTGACTGATGGTTCGATTCCCCTTCACTTTTGTACCGGGTTAGATTCCCAAAGTAATTGGTGGTTTGATTTTTCTCTATTTTTGTATTCCAAGTTCGATTCCCGAGGTGGGTTAGATTCCCACTGGTCGTCGTGCCATGTTGACTATGGGTTTGATTCTCTAGGCGTCGTCCCGATTAAAATTAAGAAGAATAAACTTAATACACTTAAACATTACTTTACAGCTTTTGATGTATCTGCATTTGTTATTTAAAATTTTGTTGTTTATACTTCATTTTATGTATTCTGTTGCTATGTCATATTTCTTGTTGTATGTGCATTTACTTATGGGTTCGATTTTCGGATAAACTTTCCTACTGAGTTTTATAAACTCATCGGTGCAACTTCTCTGCCCCTGGTATTTCATACCAGATGTCAAAAAATAGTTGGAGAATTTGTCCAAGCAGGAGAAGTTGAGAGCTGCTGGAGAAGATGTGGCGGTATTTGACAGCCTTAACCCTAGATACTCTGTTATTTACTTATTTTTTTAAAATAAATATAAACCCCAATAGTCATTTATGTCAATTTCACTTCCGCATTTTTTTTAAACTCTGATTTATCTTATTTGCAAATTAAATAATAAAAGGCATTCATTTGATTTATGTTTCAATTAATTAAACAATTTAATAAATAATTTTAAATAACGTACCGAGAAATCGGGGCGTTATAAATAGGCCTTAGGTGAGTTTATTTCTTCATTTTGGTTTAAACAGTAGGATAAATATGAAATTTCTGAAATCCAATTTTTTTTTTTAAATGTTAACTATATCTTTTTGGGCTCAATAATATTAACTTTATGAGTTACCAAGTGGCACCATATCTTTTTGGGCTCAATAATGTTAACTTCATTAAGAAAGTCACATGTGCTACAGTACCTTTTTAAAGAATATTAAATACGTCCAAACCCTAAAATTTCTTAACTAAAATAATTGCGAATTTGGCTAGTGATTTTAAAGGAGGGAAATATATCATTAATTAGGGTTTCTGCCTAGTGGCTTTTAAAGTAATTAAAATTAATTACTTTTGGAGGTACAGTCCTTCCCTCTTAACCCATAGTTATTTCACCAACTAACATTACCAAACTTTATTTATTTCACACCAACCACATACTCTTTTTATAGTGGTGATTTGAATTATTCTTTTATTCATCTAATGTCTACTTGACCTAAATTATCTAATTTATTTAATTTTTGTCTTTATTATTATTTTTGTATTTCTTATATTTTCATTAATATTTTAAGATTTGTTGGTTCGTCTCGACAGAAGTAATCTAAAAAATATAAAATTATGTTAAAAAACTAGAACAAATTCACTAAAGACGAAAAATAAGTCAAAACAAACCCTAGGATTATTTTTCGTCTTTTTTGAATTTTTTTTAGTTTTTCAATATAATTTTATATATTTTATATTTCTTTCGTCAAAACGAATAAACGAACAATCAAATATTAATGCAAAATAAAAAATTAAATTTTTTTAAATAAAGATAAAAAATAATAAGACAGTAATTCAATAAACATGAAAAAAGGGAGGATAGTGTAAATGTACATTTATTTATTATCAGAAATGCTTATAAATATCGTAATGATTTATTTCAGTGTTTTTTGGGCACTTGGACCCATAATATTATGAAAAAATAATGGGTGTAAAAACTTCAACTCTAATTCAAAAGTTCAAGTTTTTTTATTTTTACAGAGCATATCTGCTTGTTTTGCAATTATCTCCAATCTAATATCAATCGTTCATTTATAGGGCCCCATCGAAAATCAAAATTTTTGTTCTGTATAAAATAACATCATAAAAATTAATAGCATCTAAAAAATTTCAAATCTGAGATAACTAACAACAAATTGTTTGTGATTAAACACATATTTTCAATTAACATATTTCATCATACACTCAGAGCCAGAAGCACCATTAATTCGAACGCACCTCTCAAACACATCACAAAACAATATAGAATTTCACAATTTATTTTGACAATCCAGTACATCCATTTTGCACTCACCGGCACGAAAATAATACATGTTAGAAATCAGATTGGTCGGATGTTGATTACATACGGTGATTCATCACAAATTATGGTATTTATCAATAAGACCCATCATATTAAGAACAAAAAATTGCACAAATCAAAAGAAGACAAAAAGTTATTATAGACAACGACATCGGGATTCCTCAAAAATTAATCAAAATCTGCGTAAGTTGGCCCGTATATTTATGAATGATCAATTATGTGTTGTTGAATCCTTAGGCTCGACCTACTTTCTTTTTTTTTTTTATGGCCAAAAAGGATCCCTCCATTATTCCTCATATGCCATTGCCTTTCTCATTTCGGAAAATTTTTCCATCCAACATTTTCTATTTAACCAAACACTCCTGAATTCAATTTCTTCTACAAGAAAAGATGATGAGGGGGAATTTGATGTTAATCTTTTGTTTGGTTATTTTTCTCCGTTTTCTATCAGGGAATTCGGGTTCGCCTCGGCAACTTACTCCGGCGTTTTATGTTCTCGGTGATTCATTGTTTGACAGCGGAAATAATAATTTCTTGCCAACTTTGGCTAGGGCAAATTTCCAGCCTTACGGTGTGAATTTCCCCAAAGGAGCTACTGGTAGATTCACAAATGGTAGAACAGTCGCTGATTTTATAAGTACGTCTCCTGGTCTAAACTCGCTCGTTTTATAACGTTTTTATCTTTTGAATTGTCGACGTTATATTAAAGCACTGAAGATCTATTTGATTTGTGAACCGTCACATAAACTAATTTGGCAAGAGTTTTTTCCTTTGACGGTACCCTTTTCACGAAACAATGATACCTTCGAATTCTTGAAAATATTGTCCTCGTCTCACCTTCCCCTCAGGAAATAATAAAAATTAGTTATCATATGAAGCACAATGAAATTGAGATATAACTAAATTGGCTGTCTTTTTTAATTTTTCTTGATTATCATATTCACAATTTAACTAATTTACTCTGTTTCTTTTCTTTTTTTTTTCTTGATCTTTTTGGTGCCTCAATTAGCTGAATTTCTTGGGCTACCATTGCCTCCGCCGATTTTGAGCTTCCGAAATTCGGCAACCTTAACCGGATTGAATTACGCATCTGGATCTTGTGGCATTCTACCCGAAACCGGAAACTTCATGGTAAGTCCTCCCGGAAATGTAACTTTTTCTAGTTTTTTTACCAAAAATGCTACAAACACATCATTTTTACACATCATTTTTACATAGTTTTAAGTAATGTGCAAAAGTGATGTGTAAAAATGATATGTGTGTAGCACTCTTGTCTTTTTACTATCTTTTTTCTCAATTACTCTGATTACCATAGTAATACTAAGAGAAGTTTCAATACGTACTTTGATTACCATAAAAATATTACGTATTTTTTCATTACAAAAAATAAAGTTATGTATTGTGGAGTGCTTTAATCTAAGTGTCGTTTCAACTCCCTCGATCTGTATGCTCGGAGATCTCCCAAGTATACTGCAAGAGCCAACAACAAATAGTGCTTACCAACGGGTGTTCAACTGAGAAGCACTGCGATGCCTAAGTAAAAAAAAATGAATGAAGAAGGCAAATGAACATACTTAGTAGGGTTAGAGAGCGTGTGTACCGTACTTCCTCCTCTTAGTGAGTTTGGCTTGAGCTCCAAACAAAGGCATGCATGTGGAGACAACGTTTGCCGATAACATAGGCATAATTGAATTTTGTTACGATGTCACCCTACGATGTACCGATGTTGAACGCAGGTATGTACCACGTGGCACTGGTCTGTATGTCGGATCCTGACTCGGCTAGGTCGAAACGACGTGCGCCTATAACTGGATTGGTTAAGCGATGTCTCGTAGGCCTATTGGGCATCGGCCTGGCCCACAAAGTTGTTGAGCTTGTGGGCTTTGTCTGTTATCTAGCCCCAGACTTGACGATTGGTTAAGCTCAGAAAATCGAAGACAAATGGCAACACTCAAAATCAAAAGACGAAAAAAAGTTAATATAGACGACAACCTCACGACCTCCCGAATATTTTGAGTTGTTAAAAAAAGATGACGTATCAGTGATGAATAATCAGTTACGTAGCATGTGTTGTTGAATCCCTAGGCTCAGCCTCCTTTTGTGGTTTTGGACAAAAAAAATTTCCTCCTTTTACTCCTCATCCGTCATTGCCTTTTGTCCTTTCCGAAAATCTTTCCTCCAACATTTTCTATTTAACCAAACACTCCCCAATTCAATCCTCTTCTACAAGAACAAGAAGATGAGGGGGAATTTGAAGTTAATCTTTGGTCTGGTTATTTTTCACTATTGTCTATCGGCGGATTCGGATTCTCCTCGGCAGCTTGCTCCAGCATTGTATGTTTTTGGTGATTCATTATTGGATAGTGGAAATAACAATTTCTTGCCAACTTGGGCTAAGGCCAATTTCCGTCCTTATGGTGTGAATTTTTCCAAAGGGTCTACTGGTAGATTCACCAATGGTAGAACAGTTGCTGATTTTATAGGTATGCCTCCTGTTCTAAACTCGCTCGATTGATAAAACTCCCTTGATTGCGTGCGTAAAATTAGAATTTGACGTTTGGGGGTTGAGATTTTATTTTTATTTTGTAGAAAATGAGGGGACTGAATATAATTTGACTAGGTCAAAATATAATTTACTACGAAAACAAATATAAATGAATTATATTCACCATTTTAACTAGATTACTGTTTTTTTTCTTGGTATTTTTGGTGGCTTAATTAGCCGAATATCTTGGGCTACCAATGTCTCCGCCAATTTTGAGTTTCCGAAATTCGACAATCGTAACCGGATTGAATTATGCATCTGGGTCTTGTGGCATTCTACCCGAAACCGGAAAGTTTCTTGTAAGTCCTCAGGGAAACTTCACTTTTTCCTAGCTTTCTTACTTTTCCTCTTTTTTTAACTATATTTCTAGACAAAATAGTTAGCGATATTCAATTGAGAATAAAATAAATAATTTTGATCATCGAAATAAAATCTCGAAATGATCTAATTGGTGAATGGATATAATTATTTGGTTTGTTATATTTGGCGTGCTATGTTATCTGTTTAGAGTGATAAAATATTTCCATTCATTCCTCTATCTATATCTCATGCTTTTTTATATCTGTCTTCTAATTATGAGAATATCATTTTTAATTACGAAAATATTATTTTTAATTATGAGAATG
>JABCMJ010009454.1:0-51280 GCA_014822125.1 Arbutus unedo | reverse complement strand
TTGTTTGGAATTTAAAATTTCTATTAATGCCATTATTTTCAACAGAAAATTGGTCTAAAGGACAAATGTGGGCTGATTTGGTTCATTAAGCATATGTTAATTTAATTTATGAGTTATGATCCATTGTTTGAAAAGGTTTACGCTTGAGATCATTTTATAGATGGATTTGCCCTTGAACACTGATAATATTATTATTTCAAAAATTAACAAATAACCTTATTTGTTAAGATATCTGTTAAAAGCGACAGATGATGTTAACTGATAAACACTAACATATAATTTTATCTAATAAAATTATCGTTTCAAAACTAAAAGATAAAGATGTTTTCTTAATAAGCGAGTCAAACAACATTATATGTTGGTTTGATATGCCTATTAGTCAAATTAGAAAACATAAAATATATAATTTTATCTGATAACATTATTACTTCGAAACTAACAGATAATGTTGTTTTTTAAGGTATCTATTTAAATCGGCAGAAATATTAACTGATAAACACTAATAGATATAATGATCTAATAAAACAAATAAAATTATTTGTTAAGGTATCTGTTAAAAGCGATAAATAATGTTAACTGGTAAATACTAACAGGTAACTTTATCTAATAGAATTATCACTTTTATATTTAATGAACAGATAATGTTATTGCGTTTTTACTAGAAGGGTATTTTTGATACTTATGTGCGAAAAGGAATTTCACTCAATATTTAGTTTGAGATGGACTTATTGCGCTAAAAGTCTATTGTTATGTACTTTTGACCAAATCGGGGTACTTTTTTATTTTCATTAAATAAATTAAAGTGAAGAAAAGGTAAATGTAAAGAGGACAAATGTAGTATTTACTTAAGTTTAGGTAATGAAAATAAAGTTCCTAGAGAAGAACTGCAACCAGTTAGGATTAGGGTGACCAGTCAGCTTGAGTTAAGTCATCCGAATGGATTTAAGCCTTCACAAAACAAGATTTGATACAGTTAGTAAAGTCATCCGGATGGGTCACAGTTTGTATCCAGTTGGAGTGCAAGACATGGATATATAATAGCGCACAAATGTGTAAGTCATCTGAATGGATCAACTAGACATCCTGATGGGTTTCCTATTATAGAAGCAAACATTTGTCAAGAACACAAGGGCATCCAGTTGGGGTCGTCATCTTCCCCAAAATTCATAACTGGGTTTAAATTTTCTAGCTTTGTGAAGCTCAATTTCGGATATTTAACGAAAACTGATGAAATCTGAGGGTTCAATTATCTTGAATAGGTGGAATGCATGCTTGAATTGAATGGATTAGGACCTCCACTTGGAATTTCCTCTTTCTCTCTCTACCGTTTGTATATCTCTCACTCACCAACAATGGCTGCTCCAAACTCTCTCAATTCTTTGAAATTTTGTGGTGAGGAAGAGGAAAGAGGGTAGGAACTTATATAGAGGAGATTGAGTGCAAGGAGAGAGATGGTGTTTGCTCCCATTGGAGGACCTCAATCTGTTAGGAGAAATTTCAATAGCCATGTGAGTTGGAATGGAGGTTCTGGGTGATAAATCATGGGTTCTAGGAGATTTTGCTAAAGAAAGAGAAGTGGGGTGCAAGGGGTAGAACTCCATTGGATAGAAAAAATTCCTTCTGCCATGTGAGGGAATACATGTTTTGGATTTCTAGCTGAGATATGAATGTGAAATAGAGAGGAAGCATGTGGAGTGATGATGATTAAGGAGTAATTCTCTGTGGTTGATTCCACAAGACCTAAACTAAATAAACGGCTATACAAAAAAGACATAGGCCAAGCTAAATGGGTTAAGATTAAGGCTAGATTCCTAATGGCCTTAAAGTAATTTGGGCCAAAGCCTAGGTCAAGGTCAACCATGTACTAAATTAGGTTTAGCTCCAATCTAGGTTTGGTATACAAATTAGGTCTAGGGGGTCGATTTAGGCTCCTTTCCTTCCACTGCATAGCTGCGCTAGCACTCTCCAAACTTCTAGGGTATGAAATAAGTAATGGAACAGTGCAAACCAAAACGTAACATAAACATAACTCTAATAAACTGAAATAAATCTCTAATAAATGATAATCAACTATCAAATAACAAATAATCGATCATAACTAATCTAAATATAAACTAATCAAAATAGGCCCACAATAGCTAAACAAATAAATAAACAAAGTCTGAAAATCTCCAACTGAACATCTAAACATAAATATTGTTAAAAATATAAATTCTATCTAGTATGCTGAAACATTCTCATACACGAGGTCTAAGTCCTCTAGTCTACGTCATCACTTGTAAATTATTAATTTACAGAAAAACATAAGTCGGAGCTCGAGTAGGAAGTTATATTGAAAATATCGATATATTGAATAAAGCATGTTTGCATTAACAATATAATATGCACACCGATAATATAAATCATTAACTAAACATCCACAACACTATCATGCTCTTATGTGACTTATGCATAATTTTGACGGTCTTGCACTGCAAGCTGTCCACATTGGGGACCTTATTATAGAGTTCACGGGTCACTTTGGTCGTTGGGCCATCTTTTTACCTGGTTGTTTTGCAGTTTTTGACTGGATGAATCTCAAATACTCCATTGTCGAGTTTATGGGCTATCATACCGAGGAGCCATCCCTTATTCGAAGTGCATGTCGAGTCGAGTTTACGGGCTATCATACTCAGGGGTCATCCCTTACCCAAAGTTCAATATCCATGCATGCTCATATATACCATTACCAATCAAAATCACACTCAAATAGTAATTCTATGTAAAATGAAAGGCAAGAAACAAGTCGAGTGTATGAAAATTCAAATTTTGTTTTTCAATAGATGACTCGAGTGGATAAAGCTATATATAGTCAAGTTCACCCTTGAAAATTCTAAAACATTATAATTTATAAGTAAAGATATTGGATCCAACATCAATAGAAACTACACTCTAAAAAATTTTCAAACGATATGTAATAGGTTAAAAAATAGAATTTAGACAACATATTCATGTCGGTTCATAGTTGATTACTTTATTTTGAAACACCAAAACTGTTTCATCAACTTCAATCGAAAAATTAATTTTGCTCGGATAAAAGTAAAATACAAAAATACATTTGTTTTAAACTCTATGTGTCTAGTTTCAAACAAAATAAATAGTGTGCAATTTCGATATTCGTATTAAAAGTTATGCTCATTTTACCAAAGTGTGTCAATGCAGCCAACACTTACGTGAATCTGCCACAGTTCAATCATGAATTTTTGTCGAATTATTTGCAATGAATTAGGCTTCGATATTTTAATTCAATATAGTAGACACATAAACCAACACTCAATAAAAGTCTTAAAAAATTTAGAGTTTTACAACCATCCTAACAGAATTTTCCAAAATCAGATTATCGCCGCGTTCTGGTTTTTCCATATTATGTTCTTAGCAAATAACTTCGTATTGGCCTTCGTTTTTACAACCTAATTGTCCAAATCGTCCCAAAATTCACACAAAATAAGCATGACTCAATCACACACCAAAAATAACATATATATATATCACATAATTAAACATGATCTACGTAATATCTTAATGTGAATCAACATGAAATCGTACTTTATTCGAATAAAATGCAGCAAACACTTTTATAATCGAAAATCCCTCGAATATTTCATGTACTAGGTTGATTATGGGCTCTATGTGAATCTCTCAACGTCCTCTACAACTTCCTAATTGACCTCGTCGCACGAATCTTCCGTTTGGACACTCTTCTCCCTCCTAAAACTATTAGGGTTTAGAGACCTCCTTAGAAAAAAGCTGTGTATTTTAATATAAACTGATTTCAGGGTTTCCTAATCCTTTTATACTCATAATTGGGTTAATTACATTAACCTCTCTCAAACTACCACAACCCACACATCGAGTCCCAATATTCCAATTCATTACAATTAAGCCACAATTAAATATTAAACTCAAAATTACGAATTCTAAAAATAATAAAAATAAAAGGTTGAATTTCGGGTCTCACAACCTTCCCCCCTTAAGAAAATTTATCCCCGAAATTTGTTCTCCAAGTTAAGAATAACTCTCAATGTACATCTTTACGGTCTTTCACAAACGAAAATACCATTCACTCTCCATACCTCAAAATAGCAACTCCATTATCTCACACCACCAAGTCAAAGGTTAAACTATGATCGTCCATCCCAACCACACGCGATCTTTACGGTCTTTCATGGTCTTTACCTCAAAATCCCAACTCCATTATATTTACGGTCTTTCACAAACGAAAATACCATTCACTAACGAAAATACCATTCACTCTCCATACCTCAAAATAGCAACTCCATTGTCTCACACCACCAAGTCAAAGGCTAAACTATGATCGTCCATCCCAACCACACGCGATCTACAACACTACAAAAGGTCATCTCACTATCAACATGTGACAATACTTATCTGTCACAATCTGACAACTCTAATTCTAGATCTCAAACAAATACAAACTAATATCCCAAAAGAATACAACACAAATGTTTCAAGATGTTAGTACATATTCAATACTACGAAATATACCTCAGCCCCCTAACATCTCTGGTATAACAAATAAGTTTAGTCTCGCTTCTTCCCAAATGACCTCTTCCACTCTATGGCGACATCACAAAACTTAGGCCAATGGAATTGTTTTTCCATGCAAAATTTATTCTCCAGTATCCAAAGTCCGCACTAGTCATTCGCCCCAAGAATATCATCTTCCCTAGCCATTCTCATACCTCTCTACCAATATTATTATTTTCGATCTTGACGCCTTTTTGTACCGCCCAACTGCATAGCTAGACAAGAATGTTAAAACTCACAAAATATATACTTGCAACATGTCTCCAAAATAAGAACTCTACCCACAATTCTCAAAACTTAGTTATTCCGGAGAACCCATCTATAAACACATCCAAGTATATCGCGCAGCCCACATCTCATTCAAGTATCACCAAAACTAGTGCCAAGGTCAATTTCTTCCTAACTCTTGGAATAATAGCTCACACTTTTCATTCATTCGAACTTGATTTCCTTCCAAGTTATAGGATTTATCACTGGCGCAATCGACCATGCAAAATTTCTAACAAAGTGTCATTAACAATTTTTCAAATTCAAACGATTACAAATCTCATATGCACTCTTATGTCGCTCCTAAGTCAACTCAACAACAATCTAAAAGAAATTCACTACAACTCTATTCCCTGACACTACATGTCTAAAAATTTCAACTCCAAGAACTAGAACTTGCACTTATTCGGTATACGAGTTCTTATCCCATAGGATCTACAACTCCTCATCTAATAATCTACCAGAGCTGCACCTCTACTTCCTTCAATTTTTGCTGGAACAAGCTAATAATGTGTCACAAGGACAAAAGGAATCACTGACACAAGATCGATCACAACTCCACCTCTCATTGAGGAGGTCCCACTATATCCTCCAATAAAAACGTCTAAAAAATCACATAGTATAAGTGGTAAAAACATCCTAACTTCAACCACCTTTATCTTCGAAAGCACGACAAAAAAGTGACCAACATCTTCACTATCCATAGCTCGTAAACAATAGTATTGACACCACCATTGTCACACCCCCACTTGACACTTTATGTCCCAAGAATTTCACATTGAAAAGTTGAAAGTTGCACTTAGAATATTTAGTGTAGAGGGAATTCTCCCTCAAAATTTGTAGTACGATCCCCAAGTGCTTCTCATGCTTTTTCTATGTCGGTCAATAAATCAGTACATCATTCATGAACACTACGACAAACTGATCCTAGAATTCATTGAAGATCATGTTCATTAACCCCATGAAACCAGCAGGTGCGTTGGTCAAACCAAACGTCATCACAACAAATTCATAGTGACCATATCGCGTCCGAAATGTTGTCTTGGCTATGTCCTCCTTCCTGATCCTCAACTGATGATGCTTAGATCAATTTTTAAAAATAATTGGGAACCCCTAAGCTGATCAATCAAGTCATCAATCCTCGACATCGGATATTTGCTTTTTCCAGTCACACTATTCAATTGCTGATAGTCGATACACGACCTCAAAGTCCTATCCTTCTTTTGAACAAATAGAGCCGATGCGCTCCAAGGTAAAGTGCTAGGTCGGATGAAGTGTTTGTCCATTAATTCCTGAAGTTGCACCTTCAACTCTTTCAACTTTGCTAGAGCAAATCGATAAGGTGCCACATAAACTGGAGCTGTCCCGGGTACAAGATTATTAAAAAACTTCACTTCCCATTGAGGAGGTAAATCCACAATATCTTTTGAAAAGTCACGAACCACTCTAGGCAACTCTCATTGATTCTGATTCCCTTCGTCATCTCATATCACCGTGAACAAATAACCAAACATCTCTCGGCCCCACAACTCATGAATTATTGACTGAACGTCTCCTTGGTCTCCCCCAAAACTAAAAATCATCACCCTCGGGAATATTGATGGTCACCCTACTCCGGTAACAATCAACCGCGGCTTTAAAGAAGGTCAACTAGTTCATACCCAGAATAAACTAGTCATGTCTAACAGAATGAGATCAAAATATAAACTATTGTTGGCAACCTCCATCTCACAAGAATGACACGTGCCTCAGAACTACATCACCCCCAACAGGCATCTCAGCAAATAGAATAGACTCTAATATATTGACTTCAAGACCCAAGGTAATAGCAAGACTAGAAAGAATAAACGCAAGACACTTACTCAGGTGCAAGATAAATGAAAGTACCTCAAAAACATCAATCCCCATCATGTCCTGCTTCGTCAGGTCAAAGGATAGTCTAAGGTCGCTTGTCACAACCTCACATGACTGATAACACAACTAAGGTCACCACACAATCAACAAAGACCTCTTCTAGCCAAGTAAAATCTAACAACTCACTTCTTACACCCGGCACAGTGGCATACACTTATAACACAAGAGAACAATGACAACTATCAACAACAAATATTCATATAAACATATAACACATAAGCATGAAAGCACATAAAACACATAATGAGAAGTGCTCTTAAGAATATCAGCCCGGTATTCCAATTAACTTCGTGGACCTTTCATCAGAAGACACGTTAATCAAGAGCCTATTCTAACCAAATTTCACAAGTAGTTGCATGAACGTTTGAAGACAAGACATGGCATTTTATGGCACAACTCCACATAAACATGTAGACCTCTAGACTTCTAGGACCCTACCCATGGCTCTAAGTGTTCGAACCATTCTCTGATACCAAGTTGTCACACCTCAAAGTTCTAGGGTATGAAATAAGTAATGGAACAACACAAACCAAAACTTAACATAAACATAACTCCAATAAACTGAAATAAATCTCTAATAACTGATAATCAACTATTAAATTACAAATAATCGATCATAACTAATCTAAATATAAACTAATCAAAATAGACCCACAATGCCTAAACAAATAAATAAACAAAATCTGAAAACCTCCAACTGAACATCTAAACATAAATATTGTCTAAAATATAAATTTTATCTAGTATGCTGAAACATCCGCATACACGAGGTCTAAATCCTTGGGTCCACTTCATCACTTGTAAATTGTTAATTTACAGAAAAACATAAGCCGAAGCTCGAGTAGAAAGTCATATTGGAAACATCGACATATTAAATAAAGCATACTCGCATCAATAATATAATATGCACAACAACAATATAAATCGACTAAACATCCACAATACTATCATGCTCTCATGCGACTCATGCATAATTTTGACGGTCTTGCACCACGGGCTACCCACATCGATGACCATATTATAGAGTTCACGAGCCACTCCAATCGTCAGGCCACCTCTTACCCGGTTGTTTTGCGGTCTTTCACCAGAGGAATCACAAATACTCCTATGTTGAGTTTACGGGCTATCATACCGAGGGGTCATCCCTTACCTGAAGTCTATAATGACCCGAAATTTTTAATCTTTATTAAATTATTTTTCTATCCTATAATGAAATTTTCATTTATGATATGTTCGCATTTAATTAATTTTGTTTTTTAATAATAAGAGTTTAATTTAAAATAGCATTTAATAGCTATTTAGTGTTTTCATTTCTTAGTAATCCAAAAAAAAAAAAAATTAAAACCACGTGATACAAATTCTTAGGAGAATTAATCTATTAGATTCATTCATCTGTGATCATATACAAAGTCATCTTTTGGAATTCCAATGCAAGTTTAAGCCAATTCCTATCCAAAACAAGTAAGTATATAATAAACAAACATTCTTAGCCTTGAACTCAACCCATTAAACCCTCTAAATTCATTTTGCTTCGTCAAATTCTTTCCTCAAAACTCTTGAAATTTCCAACCAGTTAATGTCCATTTATTTACAATTGCTTATATAAATAAGCCAATATTATTATAACTTAGCATTTGTTTTTAACACCTATAATGAACTTGGATGTTCAAACATGAAGCTTGGAAACCAAGACTTTGTACTTAGGATAGGATTTTGTCCACATCCACCCCAAGCCTTCCTGAATTCCAAAATGACTCACGTTCTCTCATGAAAAACACTTGGGATTTCTAAATTTCCTATTAAATACATTTAATTCTCCTATGCCTATATAAGGCATTTCAATTTTTCATTTGCATGAATAAACAGTAACTTAGAGAGAGAAATGGTGGTTAGAGAGAGAGTTAAGGTAGAGAGAGAAATTGTGGTTTCATGAAGGGAGATCAGTGTCGAGCACTTAAATCATCATTTTTAGCGCCCATTTTTCTCACCGGTACATGCTTAGAGGTAGAAACACATACCTTGCAACCCTAATTTTTTACAATTTGTAGATATTATGTGTATTTTTTTAGAGGAATCGTATATACTTTTTAATGTGTTATGATGTCCACGAATCTCCGTGAGATCTCGTGAGAGCAGAAATGTCAACCCGACCATATTCTATTGTTATGCTGCTTAAATAATTTAGCAATGATGTTTGATATTTTGAAAGGAAAAGATCACGTTATTGATGGAATTTGTGGCGTAATAATGTGATAAAATTCTGGTTAGTTTATTTTATAGTTATTATGTTGCCGATTTTATTTCTAGAACTTAGTGTATTTGATTTGGGAAAACCTAGAGTAATATGTTAGGGACACTGGATCGGATGCTGCTTGTGACATGGAAGCAGAAGATGTCATAGCATGCATTGTATTCGGATAATGTGTAGAGACAGTAAGGAATGTTAAAGGAAAGAGTAAAATTGGTTTGCCCCGTGGTGGCAGTTTGATTCGGATTTTGTTCCATGTGTTTATGGTGTAATTATACCAAGTTGATTATGATTTGATTATAACGGCCCCAACTAGCAGGAGTTGGAGACGGTTGGAGGTGACTTTGGGACATTTGTAATGGCAGCTCTGGACCCCGAGAGAGTAGCGATCAGTGTCTTGCGTGTCCTTGAGCTGATAAGGAGAAGCGGCCAAGGTTCGGGCCGGGTGACAAGTCCTGGTGGAGCCACATTGCGAAAGATCTAGATAGGGTGAAGTAGGTATTTACTTGAGTAGATGGTAGAAGTCTCTGCCTTGCCGGGTCGATATTCGGTCGGGTATATCACCTCAGACTATGGGCCCATGGTAAGCAAAGACTAGTCAATATCAACCGATTGTCTATGCTAGTGCTTAAAAGGGTAAGATTGAATTTCCGTGGTGGTGAATCCTAGAAACTTAACACAAAGATTCATAATAAACCTATATGTTTATTCCTACTGCTTTATACTCTATTCTTTCATGTGCTTATTATATCTGTCAAATTGTATGCTTTTTGGATTAGTATTTCGAGTATGTTTTTTGCTGAATATTTTGTACTCATGGAGTAATTTATCTGCCTCTGGCAATATTTCATGCCAGATGTAGAATAGTAGCTAGAAGAGTCAGACTTTTGAGCTGAAGACTGTGACAGCACATGGAGACTTCACCCTTAGAAGCTCTGTATATTATTTTCAATTTATAATGTAATCCTAAAAGGGGTATTTTAGTAATTTTTGTCAAACTTCCGCAAATAATGTTTTATTTTAAAATTCACATTTATGATTTAATGTTTTAATTATGTTTATTCAAAGAAAATGGAATGAAAATGTTTTAATTAATGTTGCCGAGAATGGGGGCGTTACAAAGTCTATGTCGAGTTTACGGGCTATTATATCGAGGGGCCATTTCTTATCCGAAGTCCAATGTCCATGCATGCTCATATATACCATTACCAGTCAAAACCAGACTCAAACAGTAACTCTATATGGAATGAAAGGCAAGAAACAGGTCGAGTGTATAGAAATTCAGTTTCTATTTTTTAATAGGTTACTCAAGTGGATAAAGATATACAGTCTGATTCACCCTTAAAAATTCTCAAACGTTATAATTTATAAGTGGAGGTATTAGATCCAATGTCAATGGAAACTATACTCTACAAGCTTTCAAACGATACGTAATAGGTTAAAAAATAGAATTCGGACAACACATTCGTGTCGGTTTATAGTTGATTACCTTATTTTGAAATACTAAAACTATTTTGTCAAATTCAATCGAAAAACTAATTTTGCTCTGGTAAAAGTAAAAGTAAAATACAAAATATATTTTTTTTTAAAGTTCTATATGTCTAGTTTCAAACAAAATAAACGAAGTGCAATTTTGATACTCGTACTAAAAGTTATGCTCGTTTTACCAAAGTATGTTAGTGCAGCCGACATAAGCACGAATTTAATATTTGCAAATAACTTCATTTGTTATTCGCTTTTACAACCTAACTGTCCAAATTATTCCAAAATTCACAAAAATATGCATGACTTAATCACACACAAAAAATAACATATATATACACCACCGAATTAAATATGATCTACGCAATATCTCAATGTAAATCAATATAAAATCCTACCTTATTCGAATAAAACGCAGCAAACATTTGTATGATCGAAAATCTCTCGAATACTTCGTGTACTAGGTTGATTCTGAACTCTATGTGAAGCACTCAATGTCCTCTATAACTTTCTAGTTGACCTCATTACACGAATCTTCCATCTAGACACGTGTTCCCTCTCTTACAACTATTAAGGTTTAGAGATCTCTTTAAAAAAAGGATGAGTATTTTTAATATAAACTGATTTTAGGATTTTCTAATCCTTATATACTCGTAATTGAATTAATTACATTAACCTCCCTTGAACTACCATAACCCTTGTATCGAGTCCCAACGTTCCAATTCATTACGATTAAGTCACAATTAAATACTAAACTCAAAACTACAGATTCTAAAAGTAGTAAAAATAAGAGGTCGAATCTCGGGTTTTCACAGGATTGCAATGCACAAACCCACAAGTGATGCAACCCATACAACTAAATTCATGCAACCAGTAAAATTATGTAGTGAAATATGCATGAAAATCTATAAAAGTTGAATTTTACCTTTAAAATTTCTTTTTCATTGAATTAAAAATCCAAGTTCTTTACTCCCTGTGCACGAGAAATATCAGATTATTTGAAAAGACATCAATTTTTCAAGAAAACTCTAAAACTCACTCAACCTCTCGATTCATTAAAAACACCGCACAACCTACCTATTTTTAACACTAAAACACAACATGAAATACATTAAACAATATTAAATCAAGTTTTAATTAAAATCTTACCTTTAAACGATGAATTCACAATCCAAGTACGAAGCGATTCTTCTGTTTCTTCACGTGAACACACCAACACCCTATTCAATCTATGTTTCAACACCCGGTATGATGCTTCTAGTTGCATCTTCTACAATTTTGGATGCCTGGTGTGCGTCCTCTTTATCAATCTCTCTCTCAAATAAGACTCTTTAGCATTTTTTTTCTTTCTCTAAACGGTCAATAGAATGTTAGGCAACCTTAATTAACCTAAAATGTTAATTTTTATATTAAGTAAAGTATAAAATACACTACAATCCCTTCAATTTCATACATGCTCCCAAGACATTCAAAACTATAGTTTTGTTCACAATTAATAAAAAAATCTCAATAAATTAACTATCCTAATTACAAAACTGCGCACTGTCCTTGCATGATTTGTGTGCCTTGAGAGAGGAAGGGGTAATTTGAGGGTCTTTTTATAGACATTGGATGGGCATTTTAGGACTTTAGAAAATCAACTCTGATGACCTTGGTAGAATTCATCCATTACTTGATGGAAGTTAGTGTCATGTGGGTAACAATCTATTAATTTCAAAAGTAGTTAGGGGAAGTCACTGTGTTTTTTTAAACTTCAGAGGAGGTTCCTACATTTGTTAGTAACATCGGAGAGATCAGTTCATTTTCCCTGTATTATTTGACCACATTAGATTAGACAAAAAGTATATGTACATGAACAAAATTATCGGGATTAATGTAAAGACGTTCAATTAAAATTTGAGCCGAAACAACTCATCTTATTTACTAGCTTGGAATTAGTTTAGTAATTAAAGAAACCAAAGAAAAACTTGAACCAAAAAGTAATTTTTATGGAAAAACTAAAATGATGTAAAATTTGTACTTCTATCTTACAATTTCATTTGATAGAACTTCGCTTAATTTTGTTCCCATTTAGGGAAAAAAAATACATATGACCACATTGAAAAATAAAATCTTGAAGGGTGGCATCACTCGTTTGTGTGTGCATGCATGCATATAAGTACGTATGTGTATGTATATATGTATACTAATGTAGATTTAGACACACAATTTTCTAGGGGTTAAGGAAACAGGCTTTGGAGTGGATCCCTAGCATGCATAAGGAAAAAGTAATGATATGATAGTGAAGCCCAACCATCTTACATTAGGGCACTATCTTATTTGTTTGGCGGTCAAGATTAGATAATAAGCTTGTTTAGCATCTATTTTCAGAATAAGCAATAAGCAACTAAATAATACAATAATCAACTGGTAGCCAAATATATATATATATATATATATATATATATATATATATATATATTCTTATTTATAAGAAGAATCAAGCAAATAAGGGAACAAGAGATGTGAACCAAACAGAGCCCAAGGAATTGCAAATGATCTGCATATTCCTATAATTAAAGAAGCCATGATACCTACAAGAGAGTGGTTGGTGTGTGGTCAACTGTAGTGAATCATGCACCTACAAAACTTTTGACTAAAACCAAGACAGTCTTCCTTGGGGAGTTTGTGAGCACTTCAAGGTTTAATGGAAAAATTCAAAATATTATTTTTTATTGGTATTTAATGTTTTTTTCCTCATGTGAATTATAGCTTGTCACTAAGTTTGGCCAAAATTTTGCTGCTAGTATTTTTGTTTTTCTTTATGGAATAATCATTCATCTTGACAAGATAAATCTAAAATGTAAAAGACAATGAAAAAAAATTGAAAAAATTTAGTAGAGACAATTTTCTTTGACAAAGACATATTTATTTTTATTGTCTTTTCAAAATTTTCTTTCACTTCGGTCTGTATTTTTATACGCTCCTGATTCTTCTTATCGAGACAGATAAATAATCTAGAATATTTTGTTGAAAAACTGAACGAAAGATCACTAACATTAATATCCACCGTGTTTAAGAAAAATTGTTTTAGACCAAACTCGACTTAAGTAAATAAATGGGTATTTTTTTTTCTTTAAATAAGAGACAATTAAATGGGTATCTAAATAGTTGAATTTCAATGTTCATGTGGTTAAATTAATGCTAAAAAAGCTCCCTTTGGTTAGTGTCATGGATTCATATATATACCTAAGGGCATCCTTATTTGTGGTGAGTTTCATGATCAATGGATTGTTTTATTCTACCAAGGTGAAGGCAATATTGAGATGATAAAAAAAACCCTAGTGTTCTCTTTTTCTTTTATCAAATCGTCACTTGTACATACATGTTCTTGGCACTCATGCAATGGAGTTGTTTGATAAAATTGGTATTTCCAAGATGGTAATTTCACTGGATATGAGGTAGGAAACTCTTTTTATAAAAACCAAATGTGCAAGAAGTTAATGCAAATTTGATAGAATCCAATAAAACGCATCGTGTTTAGGTTGAACGCATATAACACCATAAATAAATAAGTCACCATTTAATGAATCAATAGTTATATACTATATGGTTTTTTATTTAAAGGTCAATTTGATCTCTTTGTTTACTACTAGTATTAAGTTTGTGTAAATAAATAAAAAATCATGCATTACAATTCAATAAAATAGACTTCCACATTAAAAAAATTCAAATGATTCCATACAACGGAGAAAAGTTTATGAAATCACACTTGGATTTTTATTTAAAAGTGATACCTTTTAGCATGACAAATTAACTTTATATAAACTTAATATGAACACCAAATGACTCGACAAAATAACATGAGGAAAAATAAAAAACAAAGGAAAAGTCTAGGGACCAAGAAAAGAAATCAAGAAACTCTCCCCGAATACAAAATTAATGGTCATGATTCACTTGTACTTACGGTTCCATAAATTCATGTAACTCATGACTATTGGTTTTGAATTCGGGTAGAGTTTTTTCTTGGTCCCTAACACTCTTTAAAGACAAAAGGGTAAGATTGTTTTTTTATAGATTTCTCATACAAACTCAAGAGGACACAACGCGATACGATGTGTCTACCCTACAAAAGGCCAAACCTTTTCATATTGAAGTGAATGGAAGGATTCAAGGACATATATCCAATCATCATCAGAGGTGCAAAATGTCTTTCCATGTTTTTCACCCTGTAATTCTCTTCTACTGTGGTATGATCATCGACTCACATATTTCTATTGCACCAATGCCCATAATTATCACATTCATGTAATCTTTTGCATTAAATATAGCTAAAGTGAATTTCAAAATTGCAATTCAAATAAAAGATTATTTAAAAAAAGCAAAGCAAAAAAGGTTTGCTCAAAGCCTAAAGCATCGGCAGTTCAAAGGAATTTTTGTATGCAAAAAGCCTAAAACATTGGGAGACTGTGAGAATCAAAGTCACTATGAGAATCATTATTTGGACAAATGGTTTGACAATCTGCACCTGAAACGAGGATTAGTCATTTCATAATTGACAGATTAAGATTAAGATTTTCTTTCTCAAGTCAAACAGAACATCATTAAACCCTTTTTTCAGATAAGGATCACTGAAAACAGGATAAATCTAAACCCTTTTGTCCAATGAATCTGTACAAATTAACACAGTCGCGAATTTAAAAAACAAAAGATGGTGGATGTTAAAAGCCAGAAATCACCAATGGCGTGCGTCGGAAGTGGTTTAGGGATTAGATTGACACATAATGATGCACTGGAATTACATATAATAGATCCAATTACGACAAACGCTTCAAGTTAAATTGGTCACTTTCATCTAACTCTTAATAGATAATGCTGCACTGAAGTTCAGAGATAGATTTTAGGACAAAGTGATCCAATATTCGTACAGACAAAGATTGTGGTGTGTCATTTCCATCAATTTTAGTCAATATGTGCTCGGTATTCAACAACATTCTCATTATCTAAATTGAAACAAAATTAGCAACTATAACCTCAGCTGAGTCATGCAAATCATTGAATATAACTGGAGCCAATTTTAGTATAACTTTTAAATCTTAAGTCTTGACAAATCCTTCTTGTAAAACTAAAAATAATGTCGATAAACGCAGTAGGGTTTCGCCCTAGCAGTGTGTAGATAATTCGAGCTTTTATCTCTTTTAGTTTTATTGTGCAAGATTCCAAGCACAAGAAAAATCACCAACCGGCAAACGTTGTTGTTGTTGTTGTTGTTGTTGTTGTAATTGTTGTCGTTGTAGCAGTACGTAGTTGAATAAAATGAACAAGTTCCATACCATTTCCTATTAAATTTCTTTTGCTTTCTGTTTTTTCTTTTTTCTTTTTTCTTTTTTCTTGCTTGTGTTTCAATCAACATTTACACAATACAGATGTACGCAGAAGAGTCATGCTGCCAAATGAGAGGAAAAAGCATTGCAAAGAATGTTCAATGCTTTGTTTCAATCTCTTTTCTGTTTATATAGTTTAGCCTATCCCATTAAACCCCCTATGGGATTGTTTCTTTCCTGGGTTAGAAAGAATTCAAAATCTTATTGCTAACTGAAATCTTCTTCTCACCAAGTCAGATTTGGCTTTGTTAGTCTACAATTATGGCTACAAACGAGTCGAGCTAAGTTTTAGCGTGTTTAGGCTTGTTTATGAATTTTTTAGCGAGCTCAAGCTAGTTCACAAAATTTAACGAGCTAAAAATATCGTACATTTGTGCTCGCATATAGGTCTAGGGATGCAAATAGAATTTTCATCATAAAGATATAAAAGTTTTTATACATATACAAGTTACTAAAAAGAAAAAGTCTCAATGCCAAAGAAAATAAAAAAATCTACTCTTTTGTTTAGAATTCTACATCAAAACATTAATTTTGGTTATTCGAGCCTTTATCGATTTTTTATTGAGTTTTTATTGAGTCAAGCTTCAGCTTACTCGAGAATGGCTTGTTTATCCAAACGAGCTTAAAATATAGCTCGAATATGTTCATTTAAAAACTTACCGAACCAAGCTAAATCAAGCCCTTTCCAACCTTGATTACAATTATGATGCATACAATTGCTAAGATATACAAGTTTTTTTTTTTTTTTTGATTGAAACCATTATAAATTCATGGCATTACTATTTTCCACATTCATTCTTGGTACTCTCATATTTCCCCATAACAGTTCACATACTACATCGCAAAATTTTAAATCACAGACTTGGGGGCTCTGTTATGCACTGCGCACAACAGGCTCCTCCATTTTGTATTGCATCGGTAGGTAACAAGAATTTTATAATACCAAGTGTGGATTTGGACATCCCCTTCAAGACGATATCAACATTTTACAAACGAATCTTGCAACATACAAGAATGTATGACTGAGAATGTTACCACAAACCTATTGAAACCTAATCACTAGTATCAACAAATTTGGATGTACAAATATTTATATGATATACAATATGTACTTTATATTGGAACAATATTATCCTATCACCGAGGCCATGAGAGTATGGCTGTAAATAAGTCGAGACAAAGCTAAGTAGTGTATTATTCGTGTTTAAGGTATTGCAAAAATTCTACAAGAATAAAAAAAAACTGCATTGGATGACTTACACTGCACTAGAAGCCTCAAATCATTTTGCTTTGCCGTTGTTGAAGAAATGTTTTGTAAGAATCTGATCTCACCAAAGCCCTACCCCAAATAAGAAGTCCAAGAAAGTAAGGTTAACCCTAATCATAATCTAATGATATAGACTCCTTTATAACACTCATCTTTCTTTGAAGGTTGTGGTGATTACATTTTAATTATGACTTGAATGGTGTGACTCGGAGCTATATGACAAATTCTATCTTCTCTTGGCGTCGTGGTGAATATTAAAATCACGAGAGTCAGTCTCTTCACGAGAATCAGTCTCTTCATGAAAATGTGTAGTTAAGACTGCCTACCTATTACCTCTTTGGAGTCTCGACTGTCAACTGGAAGCTTGTTCACTGAATATGACCTCTGTTCGGGCTTCACTCTATAAACTATTGATACAGGGCAAGACTACAATGGCTATATCTCTGCCTAATTACTTTAATTACACTTGACTAATTAGCAGAGCCCAAAGGAAGAGAGTGGTCCAAATGCCCACAACCTTCCTTCTGTCTTTTGTGTTGGCTCCACTCAGCAGGATATGCCAGACTTAGCCTATAAGTCTCTTAATCAGTAAATCATACAAATATGCGGGTGTATATATATATACGTATGTAACTTGAGGGTTAAAAGGTAAATTACAAATAAAGCACAAGGGACCCACTTGATTCGATGTTGGCAAAGCGATAAAAGATGCAAGTGTCCAATGACAATAGGCAAGTAGAGGGCGTAGATGATGCATGTGTAAAATATGAAGAGTGAAAGAGAACTCATTGCTCTTCATGCAAGTAATTGTATAATGATCCTAGAGCATCGCCATGTTGTACTAAAAATTGCCTCCACAACCACGCATTCATGTAAAAGCCACATATTTAGTCATACACCCCACATCAAAGTGTGGTTGTGGAGGGGTTGGGCACCGGTGGTGTCCCAGGAACACCCATTAATATTCTCTTTGTGCAACATAATTGCTCCAATTTGGTGTGAATAGCAATGTTGACCTCAGCTATCATCATATAACAATGTGCACTAAACAAACACAGACCAGAGTACACATTCAAATGTGATAGGTAGCTATTGAAGCAATGAAAAAAATTAGCATGTGAAAACCCTCGCGGTTTAGGCTATTATGATATAGGCTATAACAATCAGTACCACAAGAACACACAACAGATTGCACATCCATATGTGATAGCTAGCTAATGAAGCAATGAAGACTAAAAGTCACGCGACGTAACTGAAATTACGGGTTACTCATAATACCACTTCAGAAGTTCAGGCTCTCCTATATTTTGGATCCAAACCACGGGACTATTGAATAATTACTATGCTCTTTCATACTGCCTGTTTCAAACAACATAAATCCTCTAGTTTTGTTTCTATAGACACAAAGAGGGGAAATTGATGACATGAGATCTCAAGAAAAAGTTCATATGCTCTAGAAATCAGTGGGACGCAAATACTTCAACCAGGTCAACCAAAAAGTTAAATATGGTTTAGCCAGACCTTAAGATATAAAACTTGCTAATTCTACCGAATTCCCTATAGTCAATTGTTTCGTGAAGCAATTATGGGATAGGATTATTGCTCCAGTCCAGAAGTTAAAAGCAAAAATAGAGAAAAACTGTGATGATGGTTACAAATGAGGGAATTATTTTGCAATCAAAGCTTATGAAGGTAAAAGAGATGGTAACTTTGATATTCTTTGTATACAGAGGCGAGTTAAGAGTATGCTTATGAAGGACTTCACCAAACAAGTGAAAACACTTCCATGGATGAGGTAGATATGAATCAGGAGGACACAGATAGAGATGGCAATGTGAAGAACAAACATAGTCTTTTTCCCTGAAAATAAAAAAATAAACAACTAAAATCCTTTACAATGACTTGGGCAATCTGACTACTTAAACTAATCAGATAACCAACCTAATAGCTCACGGTTACACGAACAGCTTGTGGGATATCCACTCAAAGGCCACAGCCAGTAAAAGGGGGATGGAACAAATGAGTAAATACAGCTCATAGATGATGTGCATGTTTATCTATGCGTGCAGTAACAAATGTAAAGAAACCTGCTTTCATAAGAAATATTGTTCTATAAGGGTACATGGCGAATATCAAGTATCCAATACGCATGCTATAGAAAACAGTACTGCAAAAGTGACCTTCTTCTGATACTGAGGTTCGGAGCTCTCTGCCTCAACCTTCAGAAGAAGATAGCAGGGGAGAGGCATGGCTGTTGGGGTTTATGGAGTACTGGATTGGCAACAGAGCTGGATCCTGATACGCAGTTGCCATTTTCTCAAAAAATTCAGCCATTGAATCATCATCGTGGTCTGCTCTGTCCTTCTTTACCAAGCTCTGAAAGCATAAAACCAAAAAACATCACCATAGAGAATTTAGTGGAAGTGGCAAACTAACAATAAGGGGCAGTGTCGCGGAAATTACTGGAAGACATGTAGCTTATTGGGAATTGATTGACACGATTTTGAACTTACATCAACTTCACCACCAATTACACTTTTTATGTTCTTAGTGCCCTAGAATTAAACAAGGACATAATTACTTGTCTTGGCTGTGGTGTAGGTGTCTAACTAGCTGTTGGACCGAGGGGCTGTGCCACGATTTTTGGATAGAGGAGCCAAATACAGAAGTCACATTTAGCAATAGTTGGAAGGAATGCATGGTTTTAGTAGGGTCTTTGGGACAGTTTAATAATCTCTTGGATAACGTGCAATGTACCAATAAAAATGAGACATGCGATAAGAGAATTTTCCAAGTCAATGGGGTCACTTGACCCCATACTCCAAGCTCTCCCTCCACACCATATTCTTTTCTATCAACGTACAACAACATGGTGTCAATTTTGTGGGGAACTGGAAGTCCATGTATCAGGAAAACTCAAGTAAGAACAAAGCACAGTATAAAAAGCCGAATGTACTTGTTTATTGTTCCATGAACTATTTCCTACTTAAAAGTAAAAATAACTATCCACATTGCCCAAATAAGAAAGGCTGTAAAAAAAATAAACAACCTAAAACAATTTGAACTACTTCAACTCCAATAAAGATGACTTGCTCATCTGGGATGGACTATTCTTGATCAACATAAGTGCTGTCTAGGGTCCTCGGTATTTTACTCATCACAGCTAGGAGGTAAACTATTAAAATTAGATGAATATCTTCTAGCAGTAAGGATAAACCAAGGCTAAGTTATTGACACGAACTGAAGTGAAACTGGGTTTTTCCATGACTAGTGAAGTGAGTTAGGAACTTCGGACATGATAACTCTACTATTGGCACTTCTTTACAGGTGGTGGATACAAGCTTAAGAGACTCGGCTTATATTTTATCAATCATTATGCAGTTCGACCTGCCGAAAACAAAACATGGAAATCTCAGGCTGTTATATATGATTGAGGATACAGCTTCCATGCAAAGGATGAACTAAACCATGACATAATATGTCTTATCCAGATGAGAAACATGCAATGATGCCTAGATAAACATTAGTCAGAACCCCTATTCCATCTGCATCATACCAGCATAAAAGTAGTTTTTAGAAAACAAAGGCAATATTTCAGGCCACGACTCTGCCTTGCCAAATCCGTAACCAAGAAAATAAATTTAACTAGACCGCTTAAAGAAAATGCCATGAGTGAACATACCTCAGCAGAGTAGGCAGTAAAATTGGGTAGAAAGCGTTTTCGGCAATATTCGTTGAAGAGAAGAGTGAGGATTGGAAGAGGAACAATTAAGGTTGATGCCCCAGAACGCTTCTTCAGTGTAAAGATTCCCATTGCAATAGCATGCATCAGTACCAGGGAAAATATCATTGAATTGTGCACAATAGGCCAAAACTTCCCAGCTGTTTCATACTTGGGTTCATATACGTTTATGAACTGCACAAGTAGTGCAAACATTATTTCCAGCACACCCTAATCTCACAGTTTTAAGAACTTGGGTATTGGGCTATAATTCACCAGATAACCAGCAATGCAGGACACTACGTAAACTGAAGAAATAATAAAACATGGAAAGAAAGATTTCTGAAACATCTTAGTTACATCCTGAAATGATACTAAAGGCATTACTCTTACAACCCTCAATGTTGTGCAGACTATGGCTCTATTTAGGTCTTGGACTTCTAGAGATAAAAGAAAAAGCAAGGGATTCTACTTCATCACATTAAGAAAAAACAAAGAAGTAGAACCCATAACTTTTCTTTTCCCTCCACAAGTCTAAGATCCAGACACAGCCTATTCTGCTATTCTCTATGGAAAAGCCATTAGTTCATATAACAAAAGCACACTTTCCTAACACCTTGGATATAATTTTCCACTAGTCAGATAATTACAAAAAGTAGGTTGACCACGTGCACCACAATCAAAACGTATATCTTTGCATCTTCCTTTCTACTAAACAAGTAAACTTACAGCGTAGTCAAAATTATTTGTTAAGATATGGGCCCACCTATAGATTAAATGTGCAATTAGTAATTAGCTTACTGTTAAGAGGGTTGTAATGTAATTATGTTCCTAGCTATACTTATATATTGATTGTAATGAAAGGTAAACCCTAACTTTGGAATTCCAAAACTTTACATGGTATCAAAGCGATGATCAGTGCTTTTGTCCTGATCGAACGATTCCTTTTTTCGTTGAGTTTTCTCAACACCCAACAGAAACCCTAAAATGAGTCTTTTTCTTTTTCTGTTGAGTTTTCTCACCACCAACTAAAACTCTAAAACCCTAATCCTAATCTCTACCTTTATGCCCTAGCTGCCGCTGCCTATTGTTACCATCAGTTGCGTCGCCGGCCATCGCCGTTTGTGCCACCGTCGCCAGTCGTCGCAATCGCAATCACGATGTGAGTTCGTTCTCTATCTCTCTCTCGACCTCGATCTAGCTCTCTATCCTCTTTTCGACCTCGATTTGTGGCTCTTTCTCTCTCTCTCTCTCTCTCTCTCTCTCTCTCTCTCTCTCATCTACCACTGTCAGTTGTTGCTGCCGATCACCGTCATCGGCCGTCGCCGTTCTTGCAAGCACCACCTGTTGTTGCGATCTGTGAGACCGTTGATTCACCAGTGTTCTCCTCGTGCTTTCTGATCTATGGTATTTGGTGTGTGTTCTCTGATCTATGGTGTTTGTGCTTGGTCCTAAACTAGTGGTTCATCGTTCTTCTCTTTGACCTCCATACTATTGGTGGTCTTCGCTGGTTATTCAGAGCTCGCTTCATTATTTTGGAGATATTCCTTGATTTCTTATCATTCTGACTTATGATGGACAATCTAAAAATTGTTGTCGGTGGTGCAAGTACTACGAAGGACAAATCGAGTCGAATCGCACCTTTTGATAACACCACTTTGGATATTTTCCCTATTAAATTGGATGGTAACAACTATCTGATTTGGTCTCGCACGTTTACCCTGGCCATTGAAGCCCAAGGGATATCTGAATTCATTGATGGTCCGGTTTCCACACCTGTGGACCCCGCTAAACTAAAACAGTTTTAGTCTCATAAATCATTAGTTATGACTTGGTTGCTTAACTCTATGAGAGCTGATATTTGCCATACCTTCTTGCTTCTTAAGACTCTGTATACGATTTGGACTACTGCAGCCTGTACATATTCTCAGCAGGAGAATGATGCTTAGTGCTTTGAGTTGAGAAAGAGACTTCGTACATTGGACCAACATCATCGGTCAGTCGCTGAGTATTATGCCGATTTGAGTCATGTCTGGCAGGAGTTTGATCATTATCAAGGATTTCAGGCTATATGCACTGAAAATGCTACTAAATGGATCCAGCGAATGGGAAATGAACATGTTTATGATTTTCTGGCTGGCCTTGATATGGAGTATGATTAGATTAGGGTGCAAGTGCTGAGTCGTGTTCCGTTTCCATCCTTGGGTGAGGCCTATGCCATCGTTCAGCAGGAAAGTCGTCAGGGTGCTATGTTGCATACTCCTACTCCTACTCATTCTGTCTTAGTTGCCACTCTCCCACCGAGTGATCAATAGCGGTGGTGTTACTGATCGTGCCTCTCTTCGGTGTGACTACTACGACAATACCAGACACACCAGGAATTTTTGTTAGAAGTTATATGACCGCCCCACTCGTGACAAGGGAGGTGGCTGTGGTGGTTGTGGTCATGGTTCTGCGCATTCTCTGGCTCAGGCCCATATCTCGGAGTTTACAGTTTCTCTTTTTGTTGACTCTGGGGTTCAATCTGATGCTAATCCTACTAGTTGTTTTTCTCAGGGGGAGATGCAAGCTCTCAGGCGCCTTATGACTTAAGATGATTCTCTATCTACTCCTGCTTCTACTTCCACGGTTTCTCCTTCCACTCAATATGCTCACACAAATATCTCAGCTAGTGTTTTTACTTCCTTTTGTGGTATTCCTTGGATTATCGACTCCGGTGCATCCGATCACATAACAGGTTGTTCATCTGTTTTTTATTCTTATTCTACTTATTCTAGTAAGGATAAAATTAGAATAGCCGATGGATCTCTCTCTGCTATTTCAGGAAAGTGCTATTCTTCTACTATTTTTATTTTTTCAATTCTACATATTCCCAATTTTGCTATTAATATGCTTTCTGTCAGTAGCTTTACTCGTTCTACAAATTCTTCTGTGACATTCTTTTTTTCTCATTATGTTTTTCAGGAACTAGATACAAGAAATGTGATTGGCAATTGTAAAACACATGATGGTCTCTATTTCTTGGACTCTGCACATCCGCCACCTTTATCCTATGGCCACGCCCTACACGCAGATAGTAATTCTGATCTTTCTTTACTGCATCAGTGGCACCGGAGATTGGGTCATCCTTTTTTCGGCATTTTAGAAAAAAAATTTCCTCATTTGACCAAGTCTTGTCCTAGAAGTCAATTTTTTTGTGAAACTTGTTGACTTGGAAAACATAAACGCTCATTTTATACTCCTATTAATAAAAGAAGTACTCCTTTTATGATTATTCATTCTGATGTTTGGGGTCCTTTCATTAGTTTGTCACGTTCATTGATTGTTATTCTCGTGCAACTTGGGTGTATCTCCTCAAGTCCGAAAGTGAGGTATTTTCTTGTTTCACATCATTTCATCGAATGGTGCACAAATAATTTGAAACCAATATTAAAATTCTTCACAGTGGTAATGGCACTGAATATGTTGATCAGGCCTTTTGGGCCTATTTGGATGAACATGGCATCCTCTTTCAGACGACTTGTGTTGACACTCCACAACAAAATGGGGTCGCCGAACGCAAGAATCGTCACTTTGCTAAAGTTGTTCGCTCCCTTCTACTCACCATGCATCTTCCCAAATATTTTTGGAGAAAAACGCTTTTGACCATTGCTTATCTTATTAACTGTATGCCTTCTAGTGTTCTCCACTTCAAAACCCCTAATGCATGTCTTCCCCACATGTGTCTGGTTTCCTCTCTTTCCTCGAAAGTCTTTGGTTGTGTCTGTTTTGTCCATGCTTTCCACCCTATGAGTGGCAAGTTGGGTCCTAAAGCTCATAAGTGTGTCTTTGTTGGGTGCTCGTCCACCCAGAAGGGATATAAGTGTTACAATCCTCACTCTCGGAAGTTTTTTGTCTCTATGGATGTTACCTGTTGGGAGATCGAGTCTTTTTACTCTCATTCCACCCCATCTCTTCACAGGGAGTCTATTAGGGTGAAAGAGATGTTTTTACCATCTCCTAGTGAAGGGGAGAAGGAGATACTCACTATTGACAGAGAAGAACCTATATCTGGTGACAGGACAAGCAAGGAAACCGGTGAATAGGTTGGGCATGAACAACAACTTGCCAAGCCAGCTATATTGCAGACATAAAAGAGAAAAGACAAATCTTCATGTGTGGTGTCATCTTGCCAATCACCAATTTCAGTTTCGGTTCTAGTCCCAAACTCTACTGCTAACTTATCGGGTAATGAATCTTCTTTTGAACCATCTTTTCTCAAGTCAAGTGATCTCAATATTCTTGTTACTCTCCGAAAAGGCGTTAGACAGTGTACCCAACATCCCATTTCTCAGTTTGTCTCATATGACTGCTTGTCTCCTTCGTATCACGCTTTTGTTTCCTCTTTCTTTTATATCTATTCCACAAAATTAGCAGGATGCGATTAGGATACCTAATTGGAAGGAAGCTATGGTAGAGGAGATGACAGCTTTGAAAAAGAATGGTACCTGGGAACTAGTATCTCTTCCAGGAGGAAAGAAACCAGTGGGCTGTAAATGGTTATTCACTGTTAAACAAAATGCCAATAGGACAGTTGATAGATACAAAACGAGACTGATTGCTAAGGGTTTTACTCATCAAACCTATGGGATTGACTACGAAAAGACCTTTACTCTGGTAGCAAAGATGAATTATGTACGAGCTCTACTATCTCGTGCTGCAAATTTAAATTGGCCAATTCAATAGTTTGACGTGAAAAATGCTTTCTTCCATGATAATTTAGAAGAAGAAGTCTATATGGCGATACTGCTGGGTTTTTCCTCGACTGCAAGTGAAAGAAAGGTGTGTAGATTGAAAAATGCCTTGTATGGGTTAAAGTAATCGCCAAGAACTTGGTTTGACAAGTTTATGAAGCCTATGTTGAGATTTAGATACCGGCAGAATCATGCTAATCATAGTATGTTTATCAAAGGAAATGGTGGCAAGATTACTATCCTTATTGTTTATGTTGATGATATGATAATGACATGCAATGACGCGGGAGAGATTTCTAACCTTAAAGCTTAATTGGCTCAAGAATTCAAGATCATGGATCTAGGATCAATGAAATACTTTCCTGGAATAAAAATGGCAAGGTCTGACAAAGGCATTTTCATCTCTCAACGGAAATACATTCTTGATTTGTTGGAGGAAACAAGTATGCTAGGTTGTAAACTTGCAGATTTTCCTATTGAGGCTAATCACCATCTTTGGCGATACAGGGAAACGTACTGACAAAGAGAGAGATCAGAGACTTGTGGTTCGTCTGATTTATTTAGATCACACTAGACCGGATATTTCATATGCTTTGGAGGTTGTTAGTCAGTTTATACATGATTCAAGTACCGCACATATGGATGATGTTTATCATATTTTAAGGTATCTCAAGTCGGCTCCAGGAAAGGGAATTTTGTTCTCTAGCCATGGTCATTTGCATCTGTAGATTTTGTTCCCTGGCTACTGTGCTTTCATTGGGGGAAATTTGGTGACCTAGCGAAGTGAAAAGCAATTAGTGGTTGCTTGATCTAGCTCAGAAGCCGAGTATAGAGCCATGGCTCATGGTGCTTGTGAACTTTTGTAGCTTCACACTTTATTACAGGATTTGGGGATCGGAGATGATAGTCCGATGAAACTCTACAGCGGGAATAAAGCAGCTATAAACATTGTTTATAATCCTGTTCAACATGACAGAACGAAGCATAAAGAGATTAACAGGCACTTCATCAAGGAGAACCTAAGCGAGGGTTTGATATGCATGCCTTTTGTGCGGTCTGAAGATCAACTAGTGGATATATTCACAAAAGGCCTTGACAGCAAGATGTTTCATCCCATTATGTCCAAGTTGGACTTGATTGATATCTTCGCACCGACTTGAGAGGGAGTGTTAAGATATGAGCCCACATGTAGATTAATTGTGCAATTAGTAATTAGCTTAGTGTTAAAGGGTTGTTGTGTAATTATGTTCCTAGTTGTACTTGTATATTGATTGCAATGAAAGGTAAACCCTAACTTTGGGCTTCCAAAACTTTACAAATTGTCTGTGTACATTACATTCATTGTTGCTTTTACCCAAGTTACTCACTACCATACACAGTGAAAAGTAACCTAAACTAATTAACATTCAAACAGAAAAGGAAAAAATATCCAAAAAAAAAAACACAACAAAAGACATCAAACTAACCTGGTTACGATAAATGATGTACGCAAAACAGAAGTAGATCAAGAGAAAGGGTAGAATTAGCGGAGCCAGGAAGAAATATGTTATGCCAAGAAGCCCAAAGAAAAGAAGCCTTGGAATGTCCCTGTAGTAAGGAAAAGACGGAACTTCAAATTCATCATCCGGACTTTTGCATGGTTTTGTTATCAAACTTCCAATAAGAGGGATTATGCGGAAGAGTTCTGTTGAAACACTTGTCCATCCTGATGTGACAACATAAGCAATAAAAAAGGATGCCTGCAATGCCAATGGTCTATGTTTCAACAATGAGAAGCGTGAAACAAGACAATGAAAACTATATGTACTATGGGAAAATATTAACTAGATTTTTTGATGTTTTCGTACATATAAGAAAATAAGTTTGGAACCTTCACACAATCCATTTTGTCTTCATCCATTTAACAATCATGGTGATATATTATCATTTTGCACATAATAGCTTTCTTCTTTAATTAGCCAAACAAAATTGCAGATATAGAATGGATCTGTCTGAAAAGGCACATAAGTTGTCGATCATGCGTCAAGTGGCACTGATAGTGATACTATATACTGGCACTATACACATGTCCAAGATCGAAAAAATTATCTCCTCTTACCTGGACCTTAGCATTTGTTATCGTAAAGCAAATGGTTTTTCGACAAATGGTTTCACAATGTCTGCAAAGCATATGCAAAAACATGGCACATCATAAAATTGAGATCCTCCTATATAAACTCTGTCAAAGAAAAACCTGTGATGGTTTCAATGTAAAATGGATTCAAGCCTTGGAGCCACGTAAGGGAATGTACCAAGAGTCAGATTCAATCTTGTTTTGGTAAATAAGAGTCAGAATGATTTAATTCTCATTCCAAGGATACACAAGACAAAAAAATATGCATATCAACTTTTTTTTTTTCGTTTCTTACATTACAATGCAGGCTAAGAGATGCTCTGATTTCCTGCATAGTATGGGGGTTTTATGCACAGTTCCATGGTAAAGTTGAATTACAATATGCTTCCTGATAAATGTCCAACTGATGGCCCGAGAATCGTCTATTGGGTTTCCATGGGAAAACAGATGTTATACAAGTTCACATATATCGAAATTAGCAATGATGAATTAAAGCAACATTGCGTACTGCTCTCGTAAAGATACACTGATTCCTCTCCCTCCATATACACTGATTCCTCTCCCTCCATAGACGTGAGCACGTAGGAGCCACCGTCCAAGTCTTTATCACCTTCTATAATGACACCCACCCAACTGTAGTAGATTATTGTATCCAGAATAAACCATTTCATAACGGGGTCCTTGACTATTAAAGAAGCTCACCGCTGATTCATTGACTCCTCTTCCTTCACATTCAAGACCAACTGGGGAATCTAAGCCCCTCCTTGCATTGACAAAGTCTCATCTAATCCACCTAGAAATACTTGAAGTCACTCCCCTCACCCATAAGATATGCCTTTGCATCTTCTCTAGTCCCTTTCCAATTGTCTAAGGTACGATCACGTTCAATTGTTAAAACATCAACTCAGAAGTTAGTAATTTCAGTTATACTACAATGCTTACATAATTTGCATATTGAAGATCTTTGTAGAAACCTTCAATGGAATTAGTTCTCTATCTCATTCATTTATATAGGATATATAAAAGGTAATTCTGGAAAAAAGATCTAACGACCTGTGCGGCCCCGACATCTGTGTACTAACTGCATATAAAAATGGACTTTTGCATATATGGACGGAAAGTTCGCACCTGTGCCGGAACAGTAAGAGCCAGTTTTCCGGGAATATTTCTGGGGTCGAGCAAGATGGATATTTGATTGAGAACTGATCCAGAAAGCACGTTTCCAAAAAATATATTCCATATAGTAAACCAAAGTACTTTGTCGCATGCACTCCTTTCAATCTGGCTATTAGAGATGTGTCCTTGAATGGAGGACAAGACATACATGATAGGAGGCACCAGTTTCAAAAACAACAGAAGAATGAGGCTGGGAAGGTAGCCCGTGATTACTTGACTGATGACTTTTCTGAAAGACGAATCAGAAGATTCAGTTTCTGTCATCAGATGATAATTTTTTAAAGCGAAGATAAACTGAAAAGCAGAAGATTTAAACTTATGAACAATTATGCAAAGGCTTTTCTAACAAGCACATGCAAAATATAACTATTAACATGGGGCCATACGATAAGCATTGGTAACTGTGGAATCACACCTGATGGTCGATGATTCTTCTAATAGGAGTCATCCATTATCCAATCGTTAGTGGAAGTGAAAAGACCAATGCCCTCACACGTTAGTTCGAAAAGCAAAAAGAAAGCTAAACCACTGGAGAATACAGAATAGTCAGAATTTGCTTTCGTGCTTGTGTATGAATGAAAAACACAGAGCAAAAAATACTTGTCAACAAGACCAAAAAAAGGTGAGAACTCAGGATTAAGTTTTAACTTTCTTACTGAACGAGTAACAGCTTTACCCGTTGATTGACATGCAATAATACCCAAAGCTTCAAAGAGTTCAACCTAAATGGACAGACCTCAAAGAGACTGATGATTCAATCTAAAGCTGGAAGAAAAGAACACAAAGACCTTGACGAAATAGATAAAATCATCAAGGCACTGTGATGTCGTGCTGATTAATTTTGCCTAACTTAGTTTGATTGGGTTGACCTTATTGAGATCTCGACAATAGATGGCATACTCTGGGCTATAGGCTGAATTAGTGAATTATCTAACAGGCTTGACCTCAGAACCCATATATAGACTTGACATTGGGTTTCATGCATTGTTCATAACTCAAAATAACATTTTGAAGCAGTGCATTAACCATTCAAATGCACATGGTGTTTTTGCATCATATGTTCACCGATTCACACGCCCCAGGAGTGCAAATGCTACTAAATTTGGAATCACAACAAACTGTTGGCACACTAATTGCACAAATGTATGGATCATAGGATTCATCAATACAGAGTGCAATTATTGGTGATTTACCTTTTGGGTGCCGCCCACATTTTTATTTCATAGCCGGGCCTATCTCCTATGGATATTAATTTTCTTGTTCATGTAGGTTCTCTCTTTCCTATGGGAAGGCTCCTTTATTGTTAGCGTGAGATGCCTTCATAGATTAAGCTTCGGGAGGCTTGAGAGAACTCCTTGTTGCATTATCTTAAAACATTTTGCTGTTGAGAGCCTTACTCCTTGGTGACCAATGTGGATTTTGTAGTATGAGCATTGGGATTGGTTCCTAGAGTAAGCTCACATTCATAACATGGTAGCCATGTCTATGTGATGAGATTGTTCCGTA
The DNA here is from genome assembly GCA_014822125.1 of Arbutus unedo. Lineage (NCBI taxonomy): Eukaryota > Viridiplantae > Streptophyta > Magnoliopsida > Ericales > Ericaceae > Arbutus > Arbutus unedo. Next base: position 20,903 of record JABCMJ010009454.1, on the reverse strand, counting down.
TCGCAGATCATCATTTGGGTGAATTGACACACTAGTAGAGAATCCGGAGATTGGCAAAGTATAGTGAAGTTCTAAACATTCATTGACTGAAGATCAAACTATAAAACTACTATCAATCTTAGAGTAGGTGGGATATCGGAGTCTGGGTTTAGTAAGTGTACTTTATCTTCGTTACTACTTGTTTGCCATCTGTGATTTTACCCTGAATTTAAGATTTTCAGATATATGCCTGTCTATGTGTGATTGCTCTTTATCTTCCTACATGTTTTTATTGTTTAAATAACTTCAAAATTTGAAAGTATTTGTTGACAAATATGCGTGGATTAAAAGAATCCTGCTGTTTAGCTTGGCTAACTCAAAAAATACAGAGCTATTTGCACTATCCGACTGAAAACTTGTTTTCTTAAACCCACCTCAAGACAATATAACTTTCCTACACTTGTTGCGGTACACGCCAGTTGTCAATTATAAAAAAAATACCAGTGGCAAGAGAGCCTTACTAGAAACAACTACAGAAATTTAAATTCTAGAAATAGCAGCTTACACGGATAAAATGCTTGTGAGGAAGGGAAACCAAACTTCTAACTGATCCAGGTTAGTAAGCCCTTGCACGAACAGAACAGGAATGAGGAATAAAACTGTGAGAACAATGCAAGTGAATACAACCACCAGTTTAGAAATCCATCTTCCCATGAATGTTGTGGAAAAGAAAGGCCAATAAACATCACGAGGCTCAGGGGCTTGTTCTGTGACCCAATGCGTGGGGTCAATTGACTGTTGCATGTGGAAAGCAGTTGCAGCACTATACCGAGACTTGAAGGAAACAAAGGCAGCGCTAACTTCCTTGTATTTGAAGAATATAATAAATAAGTAAGCTATCACATTCACATCTAGGTACTAAAGCTAACAAAAAGCAAAAGTATCAATCCCAACTTTCAAGAATGTTAATAAGTAATTGAGCAATTCACCTTGAGGTTCTGATGTTATCTTAAAGGCAAAAGTATGACATAGAGAAATGGAAAAAAATGTCCAACTGCCTGCATGATCTTTTTTAAGATAAAGGGAAAAGAAAAGGAAACGTATACCATTGCAACGACGATAAGGACAGTAAAGAAATATAACTTCCAGTTTTCTCTCAACTATCATGTAAAGTAAGACAGTTACGAATTCCTTTACAACTAACAGAAAAGTGAGTTTTATGCATTTTTAGAGGATTCTTTGCCTAAAAAGTATCCTAAAAATGCCTAGAATACCTAAAGCACTATAATACTTTTTGGAGAGGTTCCATTAGTACATTAAACTAACCAAACACAATGTAAATGACAAAGCATATAATTTCGAAGAAAGTTAAAATCAAAATCAACCAATGTTTCTTCTCTTTTGCTTGAAACCTTTGAAAATTCCTCTTCATACAATCATTTTTTGGTCTTTTACTAGACCAACCTTAATTTTCTTCTCCAACTTATTCTCGAAGAGTGAATTTTTTTTTTTCATACTTAGCTTTCAAGATCTCCACTTTCTTTCCAATAGCTTAAATTTTTTAATAAGATTTTTTATATGTCATTCATTTATTGGGGGATCAACCTTTTCCAAGTAATTACATAACTTCTCTCTCTAGGTATATGAATTTAATATTACTATAGCGTGTATAGTCTAAATCACTTACCTCACATATGTCACAACCAATTACCCTCATATCTGTGTTTTCCATGTGAACAATGTTTGAACTAAGACTCTTCACCACACAAAATGCCGGTACAAGCTATAGGCCATTAAGGTGATGGTCTAGAGTCCAAGAAAGGAAAGGCTCCCTTTTTTCACGCGCGCGCGAGCACGCACACGCACATATATGGGGGTGGCTCAATAGACCAATGCATTTTAAACCAATATCCTACCAACTACCCTAACCCTTGGATCTATTTTAATCTAAGGGCTGTGAGTTAATAGCACAAGTATAACCTAGAAACCAAATAAGCTCTATCTCTTGCTCCTTTTAGCCCTCTATCTCTCTCTCCTCTCGCTCTGTACATCTAGCCCCTCTCCTCACCAGCGCCGCCCGTGCTACTCGCCGGCATTAGCTCGCCCCAACAGCTCACCATCATCCGCCGTTCCCAAGCCACCGCCGCCGTCCACAGCACAGCTGCCGCCACTGTGCTCCTCGCCAGCCTCCACCGCCAACTACCGCCCGTCAGCAGCCCATCGGGGTGCCATTGTCGCCGTTCCCGCCATTCATGAGGAATGAATACATAATGGTCTTGTCCTGATCTAAGACTAGACCTTGAATCACTGGAATCGGTATTCTTTTTGTTTAATCATTTTGGGTCCACATTTGTTTCCTGCCATTTTTAAGAAGCAAACAGCCTAGGAATGAGCAATTTCAAAAGAGAATACATTCATTGAAGGGATGGATGTGTTCTGAGTGAGAGAATCAGTATTTTGTTCTTTTCTTCAGAGTGATGCTTCAATATTGAAGTTTCCTATATCTTTTTCTCCATAGACCAGAGTTATGTTCCTGTAGAATCCCAAGGAATATGTAGAATCATATTGATGAGTTACAACTTAGTTTTCAAATTCTCTCCCCCCCTCTCCCCCTCTCTCGCTCTCTCTCTCTCTCTCTCTCTCTCTCTCTAAGTAACTTATTATGGGGTGCAACTTCAAACTTGGTACTGAAATGTTATTAAAAGTGGTAAAAACTCGTATTGAAATGTTATTTGTTTTGACGCGCAGTACATCTAACCGTACGCAATGTACATTAGAATTCCGAATCCGCATTATAGACCCAAGGAAACCAACATCCAAAAGCCTCCAAGGAGAGTCTATAAACTTTATCATTAAAAAATTATGACGCATCAACTCACCTAATCAGTGGAAAGAAACAGCTGTGTTACAACAAAAAAGATATTTGGAGATCATCAAGCCAATAATCACGCCAGGAACTCCCAAAAAGTCAAATTTGTTCTTCTTCATATCATGGAAAGACTTCTTATTGGCTGTAAAAAAAGAAAATGATTGTTGTTGCTAGTTTTACAGGTAAGAATTTTTGTTGTTTAGTTTTCATGTAAAAAAACAGAGGTTTCAACAAAAATTGCTACTTTTTCAAACTCCACCCTCATTTTGTTGGAGCAGTTGGGATACTTTTTAGGTCTAAATAACTACCCTTTTCCTCTTTGTCCACATCTCCACCTGTTGCTATAACATGCGTGTTGAGGGCAGCAAACGGCGACAATGGCACCCCGACGGGTGACGGCTAGCGGTGAACGCCGGCGAAGAGTAGGGTGGTGGTGAGCTGTGCTACAGACGGCGGCAGTGGCTCTGGAATGGCGGACGACGATGAGAGGAGAGATGTACACAAGGAGAGGAGAGGGGCGGGATGTGCACAGGGAGAGGAGAGAGAGATAGAGGGCTAAGAGGAGCAAGAGAGAAAGTTGATCTAATTTCTAGAATAGTTGGTAGGATATTGGTTAAAATACGTTGGTTTGTTGAGTCATTCCATATATATATAATAGCTTAGTTCTTAATTTAGTGAAAATATCTCAATTAAAAAAAACTTTCCAAGACACCTTTAGTTTCCACATTTAAAGTATTGTACTGTGCGAACATTTAATCTTTTCTTGGAATGCAGAGCATAAAGAACTCTTCTGCTTATAATTTTTTATTTATTTCTATCTATTATAGCATTGAGTGCCTCTAAAAAAATTACTATTAAAAGGAGTAATAAAATAAAATTGATATGTAAATTCAAAATACCATAATAGCTTGGGGAAGGTGTTTTGGGAAAATGAGATAAGTAGTTTTAGAGATGATGTTTTTATCATGTCCAAAGGTACTTTACGCATTTAGGGTACCTTTTAGACAAAAAATAAAACATATAAATGCATAAAACTCAGTTTCCATTAGTTCTAATGGAATTTTTAATAGTCTCACTTTACATGATAGTTCCAAGGGTGCGGATGTCCACTTTTGTAGTTGAGGGGGTGTCTCTAGGAATCGCTTAAATTACAGGGAGTGTAATAAAATTTCCCCTATGTTTAATGATAGATACCCTTTCCAAACATGTTAACTAAAAAGGATATACAAAGAGCTGAAAAGAACAGTTTACTAGAGCTCATATTTCATCAGGTAAATTTTACTTACCACCCCTAAGGTTAGTGACAAATACACAGCCCTCCCATGTGATTCTAACAATTGCACTGCCCTCTCTTGTTTTACAAACTATTTCTCCAGGACTCCCCTACCGTTACTTTTTGCTTAAAGGTATAAATCTTAAGTGTGAAATAACCCTTCTGCCCTAACTATATATATTCTAAGTTTTAAACTTTCCCCAAAACTATTTTCCATCGTATAATTTCAGAGAGAGAAATAATCGATTTCTGATATGAGATTCCCACGGAAAGTCGCCGATGATGACATTTCCTACCGTTCTCTCTTCTCGTTCCTGAAATAGCACCAAAATGGCATCGTATTGGACTATATCCTCCGCAACAAGAAATCGGACAAAGTTGAAGGGGGAGAAGAGAGTCCGAAGGCGGAGATATTGGAGAGGAAGAGCATTGAGCTCCAAAAAAAATGGTATTTAGAGGAATAGAACTGAGTTTCCCCCTTCTGAAAATTTTCTACATAAATCGAAAGCAAAGAATAGAGTGTTATTACGGATTTAGAAAGAGAAAATAAATTTTTGGACAACAGAGGCTGGGAATCATCGTCAAAGCATTGGAAGAACAAATCAGGAGCATGAGCTACCACGAGAAAGGCGGAATCTGGCCGTTTTGTCAGAAATTGAAAGGCCCCTTCAATCTCTTTCACAAGCGTTCCTCCTTATCCAACCAGTATGGACAACTCTACGAGGTCTATCTCAATGACTACATGGATCTAGACGAACTCGATTTGGGCTTTGGTTTCGCCAACATCTTAGAGGTACACTCGTTTACATCTATAGGTTCATAAGATTTTAAGAGTGCAGACAAGGAAGGTGGATGAGGTTTTCAAGAGTCAAGATGAAGAGTTCTTAAAATAGAATTTGTTTTTTTTTTTTGTAGGGATCTTATCTATAAGCCAGTTGTTTTAGGTAAGCTATAGCCACAATAACATGAAAATTTAGAAGTTAAGATCATTAAATTATTTTCTTTGTGCAATTGCAGGTTGTGGACATGTCTCCTATTTATGGTGTGTCCATAGATCCATGAGTGGTCTACGCGAGTCTCATTGTCCAGTTTGTGGGCATCAGTATGTAGGGGCGGAACCAAGATTTGGAGTTTGGGGGGCCAACATTTTTTTGGGAAAAAAGGGGGCCAAATATAATTTAAGGGACCGAAATGTAATTTTTTTATAATTTTTTAAACTTAGACCTAGGTCCGAAATTTTTTTTAAATTTTTTAGGGGGGCCCCGGGTCCTAAACGTACCGCCCCTGTTACTATGGTCATTTTCCAACTATTTGTCAAATGCTTCATTTCTTGCTTTTGAAGATGTATGCAATTGCTTACAAGACAACGGAAAATCACATCCTACATGATCTTTTTTAGTAGTTGGCTTTTGTTAGAGTTGTTGGTTAACTAAAACATATGTTGTTTGATATATATTTGGCATCTGTTACAATCTTTTTGTTTTTTTGGTGCAGATTTAGTTAAATGTTATTAAACGACTGATATTATGTAATTACCTACTTGTTGTAATATGATTGTAATGGAACTTTTGGTGTAATGGTTGGCAACTATGAGAGTGATTATCTACTGATCTTGTGTAGTTGGCATCTTTGACGGGCTTTTTAACGCCAGTGGAGATAAAGATATTTTGATGTTAATGGGATTATGTTATCAATGTAGTTATCTAATGGTTTGAGGCTAATGGTTGTAACGCAGTTATGTAATTGCTAACTAGTTGTAATATTAATTTGTTTGCTAAATGATGAACTATGAGTGTAATGGTTGATGGTTGAAGGAATTTCTGAAAATGCAAAGGAAATTTTTTTTTTTACCTCTTTTGAATGTACAAAAGGTATAAGAGTGAAAAAAAAATTACCTTTTGGATGTACAAAAATTCATCTAATAATATAATTGAATGTACAAAAAGGAACATGCATATGGTGGGATTAATGTAATAGGAACCTGAAATTGGCCCTCGTTAGAAATCTCCAATGGGACCCCTATATATGTAACAGTGCACAAAACATGATAAAACTGAAGTATGTGTAGTCCAATACCAGAGTTCCAATCAATTGCATGTATTTTTACGATATTAGGCTTCTATTTAAAGACGTGAATCCAGGAACTCTTTTGCTGTCTTCGCTCTCGTTTGGCTCGTTTCTTCAAACAGCTCTCACTTCATAAAATATGGTGGATAAATAATGGATGCCTAGAATGTCAAAGACAAAGTTACATCAATGTACTTGCTCTAGCAGGCAGGAAAGTACAACAGCATAAAACTAGAAGACCACTGTGTTAGCCAAGCTTCTTGCAAATTCTGCTAGATGTTTCTTTCCTCCCACATGGATAGAAGTAAATAAACGGTAATTAAGTCTAACTCCCACATGATGAAAAGAGCGATATGCATTTGGCCCATTTCCTAGAAGCTTAAGCTTTTGGTGACTAGCAACACCAATATATCATCAAAATATACCAATTAAATAGTCCATAAGAATTACCAATAGATTAGATGAAATGTCAATAATCCCTAATGATACATTTATGTTATGTGGAAATGTTAGCAAAGCAATATGAAAAATTAATGTCTATGATAGCACACAACTTAATGGTAGAAATCTATTGCTGAAGACAATCAAATTAGAATCACGATAGTTTACGTTTATTTATGACATCGTCAAATCCAATATGAGAACTCTTTCAAAATTCCAATGAGAGATTTCATAGATAGCACTGGTGCTCCTTACCATTCCTATCAAGGTGGCATAAACAATTTACAGATAAACCATGCAAGCAAATAAATGCAGGAATGCTCATACGAAAGCTATATAGTTGTGGGAAAAAGACAAGAAAATAGTCAAGCACATACTTCCCCTGCCAATGAAACCTCTGATTGCTCCAATCTCAAATGATCCTCTAAATCTTCTAACTTCTTTTCATATTGGTCCACAAGGTCAACCTTGCGCCTGAACAGTCCACATATGCCATAACGCTCAAACTTTGTTCTAGTTGGTTTAGTCCGTAAGAGGATAAGCCTTTTATATAGTTTCTTCGTGTCACCCTGGACAAGGACATAATATGGTAGTTAGAAGATTAAGGGTTTGTTCGGTTGAGTGTTTCTAAAATAATTTTTGAAAAAAAACTCTGATATGTTGTTTGGTGTAAGTATTTCACAAAAAATTTGGAAGTTAAATTTTTTCGGCATTTTCGAGGTGTTCTCTTTCTCTCTCTTTTTTTATAGTGAAATGAATGTTGTTTGGGAAAAAAGTAACAATGTTTGGGAAAAAATTCCCAAACATAGCTCCCAAAAGTTTTTAGAAAACTTTTGGGAGCTATGTTTGGGAAATTTTTTCCCAAACATTGTTACTTTTGGGAAAAATTCTCCCAAAAATTCTCTAAAAACTTTTGGGAAAAATCCAACCGAACACTCCCTAAGCTAATGAAACGTAATTAAGTGCTTGAATATTTGAACGCAACCAAGAAACTACCCACGTTCATCGAAGATACTTTCAAGAAACGACGAGTACAAACACCATCACTTCTTAAGAGCAAAGGAAGCACTGATACACAATTACAATTGTGCCTACACTTAAAGCTTAATTAACATGTGCATGGAGCATTTTCACAGGAAATGTGTCCAAAGAGATGAAGGACAAAATACTCGAAAGATGAAGTAAAGTGAGCAAGAATCTATGACCTTCACCTATTTCCTACCTGATATTACACATACTCCCATAATGGCACAGCTAAATTCAAAATATTGAATTGCATATTAACTTCTTTTAGCATTGGTAATAACTTTAAAAATACCCAATGGGAAATTACATAGTAGATAGTGTTTCTCCTGGAAAATTAAGAATAAATTCTCTTTCTCCAACAAAATCAACTCTTAGGAGTCGGGACACATGAATGATGAATGCAGACCTACTCCTCCAATTCCTAGGCAAATAAAAGGGCAGCTCTTCCATAAGAACATTGCAAGGACAACAAAACTGAGTTGATCTTTAGTACTATAAACACTTTTTTCTGAATAGTTTTAAATGTGCGCTTGAGGTACTAAGCTCCACCGTATAATGCATTTCACCATTTAAAATTGTAATTCCCAATCCAGATTTATCTTGACCATGCAAGCTGCGTCACCACTTTTTCATTCATTTTGAAGAAGATTGAATGAAATACATGAAATCAAAAAATAGAACAAAATAACTTTATAGAACTCAGAATTTGAAGCCTAAACCAGAGAGATCAAACAGGAAGGTGGGATCACTTGAAGGCATATGAGCAACCCCTTTCTTCATCAGACAAGAGTTTTCGCTACTAAGTCATCATGTGTTTCGTGCACTATCTATGATAGGTGAAGGAGAGGACAAGCATGGAAATTTTGGAGTCAGGGTTTACAAGAAAAGGACATTACTTCTTGTAGGACAAACCCTTAGGAGCAAACCCCATTGAAGACGGGAGTGAGATACAACAAGGCTAGGTGCCCTTGTAGCCCAGAAACAACTACTTCACCTGATCGGCAATCCTGAGATTCATAGTGAAAACTACACCTTCATCTCGTTCAAAGGTGGAATCCCAGATCCCTTGAAGCTTTCTATTTGCCTTTTGGGGGATCCCCGTTGATAGACAGGGGCAATCTCAAGTAAACAGGACAAAGATTACGCTACGACAATTCTTTTCGTCTCACTACTAGATTGCACCACCTGAAAAAATCACTTGGCTATAGCAACTAGGGGTGCAAGTAAAAACGGTAAACCGGACCAAACCGAAAAACCAAACTGAACCGGTGGTTTGGTCCGGTTTTTTAGTTAAATCAGTCCAATTTGATTCGGTTTGGTGTATTGAAAAAAAATCGGTTCAGTTTTGGTTTTTGACCCTAAAAACCGGACCAAATCAAACTGAACCGGAATAATAAAACCTCAATTGTTTTGCAATATGTATTTTTTTGTATTATGTATTTTTATAGTATTTACTTTTTGATTTTCTATAATATGTATTTTTTTATATTGGGCTTGGCAGAGTTGGTAAAACACTTATTTGTGAATCAAATTTTTTTTTTTTTTTAATTTGGCTTGATTTAACCCAAACCGAATACCGGACTGAACCAAACTAACACCGAGGAAACCAAACCAAACCAAACCTTTGGTTTGGAAAATTATAAACCGAAATTTTTGTTCTGTACAAGTTTTTTCTCCAGTCCGAACCAAAGTCGACCGGTTACACCCCTAATGGTGACTCTCTGACCGGCTCTTGCTTTCTCACTCATTGATCAAGGGAAGATCATCCAGATTTGGGTAGGGCACTTGAAAGCTATCGCTTGAGAGAAAGAACATATAGGTACAAAGCCGTTACGATAAGGGGGTCTGGGTCTGTATCAGTGCAATAAGGGGGCCCATTGTGTTGTGAGAATCTTTTAGAAATGCATTTGATCTAGAGGAAAGGATTTCTGATCAAGGATATGGGTAAAAGGAAAAAGGAAATAGAAATAGATAAGTTAAAGGATCTAACTCAACAGTTGGACGGAGGATTTGGGTAAGGAAAAAGGAAATAGGGATGGACAAGTTAAAAGATCTAATGGCTCACAATCGTTAGATTCTTCAACTTTCACATTTCCTTTTCCTTAACCGAATCCTTGATCCAAATACAGCCTCAGAAATGAAACCGAATTAAAGCTTCATACATCACAAAATAGTCTTCTCCCTCAATAAATGCAACACCAGGTAATATCCCTTCACAATCCAAGAATGACAGGTGAAGAATGTAGTTCTCAAAGCCCATCATAAAGAAGGCGAGACTAGGGTGTAGTGATGGGAATGGCAGTTACACTTGTAGAGATTGCGACTAATGTGAGTTCAAAATTAATGGGAAAGGCTTGCTAGAAATTTTACGCAGCAATGCAAAAACACAAAATTTTGGGACTAGAATGCTGGGAAATTAGGGTGAAAGCTCCAAGGGTAAAGTACAAGGATATTGAGATGCAGCTCGTTGATCCAAAGCATCACAGCCATTATGGAAGTGAAACAAAACAGAGAAAAATGATGTTGCCACCCAGAACTTCTAGAACTCGCTAATTTTGGTCTTTGCCATATCCCTTTATTCTTGAAGATAACAAGAACTGCAAGCATTCACAATCACATGATGAAATGTGATTCACAACTAGGAAAATCATAATCATATCCATTGCGAGATCAAAACCTAATTACTTTGAGTACAGGTTGACTCATAAAAGGGCTTACAAATAAGCTGTGTTTCCTGCTCAAATTCCCTGACTGTATCCTAACTCTAGTTGGTACTTCCCCATGAGATAACTGCAGTCAATACACACAGTATGGTAAAAAGAAGATAGAACCAACAATGCTGTACTATATGGTCTAAATTATTTTTGCTCAGCCATAGTTTACTCATAAGAAAATGAAAAACAAAGAATTAAAATGGCCAGCTATACATAAGGAATAGCTTCTTGAGTTACGAGTCACATCAAAGCACTCAAGGATACTAGGACTGACAATTATATTTCCATCTATAGGTAACTTCGTCAACATGAAACAGCAATAGAAAAGCCACTAACAAGCAAGCCACCAAAGACACACATTTGTATTACCAACATGGAACTTGATTTTCAAAGAGAACTAATTCCAAAAGGATAAGCATGAACAAGAATATCGTATGCTACAGAAAGATATTTCATGGAAAGAAGAATTAGAATTGAGATGAGGCTCTTACAATGAGATTTCGAATTTTGTTCGTGCGGCGGATCACCGTATGTGATAGATACGTAGAAGGATGATATTCAGTGAAAAAGCTTTCAACACTGTCACTGATACTGGTCCCAACGGAGACAGGGATACTACGAACCAAAATGGTAAACTGATGTGGCTGAGGTTGTGACGAATAGAAATAATCAACCCTCTTTGACGAAACACATTTATATTCCTACACAAGTAACAACTATTCAGCACCAATTTCAATCCATGGGACAGCTTATGTGTAAAAAAATTCCTAAAATTATTGCTAGACAAAAGATGTCCTGAAAAAAGTTCAAGAGAAAAGATAAGATGGCACTGGATTTACCATTCAAGCCACAAGAATTATGGTTCTTGTTAAAGCATTCAACTTAACACCAATTTGCAATGAGTGGAGAGGCCACCCAAGCTCTCATATACTAGTTTTTTAGATGATAATTAACTAATAAGGGCCAAACCCTAACACTATCTTGTATGTACAACCCCAGACCCGCACGTGTACGGAGAGGTAAATTAAGGCTCCATAACAGAGGGATCATAACAAAACAAGATGCAGTTAAGGCACAAACAACTGGCCAATCAATCAAAAGTCCTGTTTGAAAGACTCCGAAACCCTAGCTCTGATACCATATTAAAGCATCCAACTCAAAACTAATTGGCAATAAGTGGAGAGGTCCCCCATGCTTATATAGTAGTTTTGGAGATGATAATCAACAAATTGGGACAACATATTAGTAAAATAAAAAAAAAATTGTGACAGTAAAATCTGGAAAAACGGAAAAGGTGCTGGAGGCAAGCCAGTGACGTTATAAAAGAAAGAACTAATCAGACATGAAGTACAACTGGAAGAAGGTACAACTTACATTATAAAGAAGATAACAGACAAAGATACTGACAATATATACAGCGCAGAAGTGAATCCATAATCTGCCACAAAGACCAAGCTTACAGTTAGGCTCCCTTAACATTTTCCTTAGCAATATTTGCTGAGTCATGTACTTCAATATGATTATAAAGACATAAATATGTCTAACAGACAAGCCCATGTAACTTAATATTTTGACATGTACTTCAATATGATTATAAAGACACAAATATGTCTAACAGACTAGCCTATGTAACTTAACTTCCTCAAAATACACATGTAAATCACTCTAAAGAGGAAAGGGGGTTTTACCCATTGAAAATAAACATAAAAGAACAAAAGCTGCTTCAGTATGATCAATATGCATGTCATAGTCACCTTTTCGAGCCATTCTCTAAGTTTGATATGCTAAATACATCCAGAGAATCATTTGTCAAATTAGCAAAGTCAACATTCTGAAGCTGATTCCCAGTGAAGTTCACTGGAAGAAGAACAAAGACCCCAATAATCCCAGCAACACAAAATACTCTCAGACTGCATTAGTAGATGAAAAGAAGAGGTTGAAATCGGCTCAAGTCAATAATTAAGAAAGAAAGAAACTAAAAAAATAATAATCAAAACAATGATTTACTCAAAAGTGGCAAAAAGTAATAACTACAATGAAACATAGAAGTTAAGGATGAAGAAGAAGTATAGAAGAGCAAGATGAATAACTTCCCGTTATAAGTGAATAGATGTCACAGAATCTTCTTATACATCCATAGTTATGGAAAATGAAAAAGTATGGTACAGGAGAGCAAGCTGAACAACTATCCAGTTATACTCAAGACGTAGATCTAGCTATGTGTGTGTAGATGCGTAGGTTTTTGTAGTATTTACTTGTATATCCATGTCAAGATAGAGTATAGTCATGAAAGTTGACCACATGCAATAGCCCAATAGTATTATATGCATACAGAGTACTGTAAATTCTATCAATCCTTACATAGTTGGAATACTCTAAGACGAAGTCATAGGCAACGCCTTAGGTCCTCTGCTTAGAATGATGCTATACAACTGTCTTGATGTGACAGGAGCGCAAGCTTTACAAGTTTTGTTGATTAGTCTCAACTTGTCCACAATTTTGATGTTATATCTAATGAATTCAAAAAAAATCATCTTCATGTTATGGCTTAGGATTCAAATTACAGGCATACAGACACTTTCCCTCCACCATCAGCAGATGTTTTGGCTTAAATTGGTATGTTATAGTCCATGGCTTAATGCATGAAGTGGGAGATAGAGCAGGGGGCGGGGGCAAGATGAAATACAAGAATCCAAGGTTAAGATTCTCTACAGGAGCATACATACATTTTTGTAAGTAAAATACAGATATTCGGGGTGGAAAAATCTGTTAGTTCTAGTCTTCTAGAGGCATATGCTAAGAAGCGCATAAATATTAGTAGTTGTGTCAAATGCAAATGTATATTTTTTGTAAAGATAACTAAGTATTAGGTTCATAATGAGTACTTGAGTAAATTTGAGTCGATGTTTCTCTAATATCATAGGTTTGCTACATATTTTGTCTTGGTTAGTATAGCTCTCTTTTTTCTTTCTTGATAATTTGTATGCTTGAGATCTTCTATTCCAGTTGGGAAAGCTATTCTTTCTCGATGTGATACGGTTCTTAGGCATGGGAGCGTGGGAACCCTTCTGAGGCAATTTGTCCCCTTGAGAAGATCGTGCAACTGAGGTCCATGGAGAAAGTACAGTATAACATTTCAAGCTTGTTTTCCTTGGTTATGAAAAATATGCACAGTATAAATTACCTGAAGATGATAATGCGCATGAATACGACAGCATCCAAGCCGGAAGATGCAAGTAATTCCTCTTCAGAATGTTTCCATGCCCTTCTGACCCACCCAGGGGTAGGTATTAGCCTTTCTAAGTTAAAACAACTTCTACGCTGAGACTCCCCATTAGCCAACAAGCGTGGCACATAAACATCATAATTACTTGGTTGTTTTCTCAGGACAGAATACAATGTCAAGAATAAAATACAAAGGCCAGAATTTATCCCAACAGATGTCAAGAGAGCAGAAACAATCATTTCTACAAAGGTACATCAACACCTTCATAAAGACAACTTATCAAATCTCATCAGCAGCAGCTCAACCGAACATAGCACAAGGAATATGTTTTGACTACAGTTAAGACTCCAAGAAATATCCTGCAATAAGAAGCATAAGAAAGTGAAATAAATCTAACAGCATTAGTAAGAGTCACCACATTGACCAAAGTGAAGAAAATGAACTGCACTGGATGGGTGTTTGCATGAGGGTGCAGGTGATGATGTTTTTCTATTGCTAAGAGTGGTACAAATCACAATTTCAGGAACTCCAATTGAACGATGTGAATTGTTGGATATCATAAGTTCAAGGACACTGCTTCCTGCCTTTTGATTCTCTGCTCTTGTCTCTCTCTTCACTGCTCTTATCTTTTTAATAACCTTTGTCTAATTATTTTCATTCCTCTACTCATTTGATTTGCTTCAAACAATAGTAAGAAAACATGAAGTCGTTATTTGTTGTTCTCTATCTCCTCTCGATCCTTGTCTCTCTGTCCCACTTCCCAACACACCCACTACGAGCTAGTGTTGCAGTGTCCTGCGAGCTATTGCAGCACACAACAGAGGCTGAGGGACCCCTATACCGCCATCACAGAGCACAAATTCAGTATCCATAGATTGTGGGGCTTTAATGCCGTTGATCAATCAGATCACTTTATGCGCTGATTGGAACAATAACAAACTATGATCCGCAAATCTTACATTCTCTGGCACACATGTACAAAAACACAGAGTCACATCGTGCATTCATGTACGGTATGCACATATATGTTATATGATTGACTGATATTATGATTCTATTGGTTAACTTCATTTATCAGTTGTCTGTAAATGATGTGAAAATTTCACTTGAAGAATAACTGGAAAACTCCTTGTACCAACTAAATGATGACATAATTGCAACATTACCGCATCATAACATGATATTGCGCCAACTGCAAAGTTGCCAACACGAGCACCACCAGTATTAAACCCATGTCGTCCACAAATACTGCATTTTTGCTTTGTGATGGGGGAGCGTGTTGCAATAGCTTGTAGGCCACTGCAACACCAACAGCTCATAGTGGTCTGACTAGGATTTGGGTGTGGGGACAATAAGCAAGAAGACATAAAGAACAATAAATAACTATTTTATACGTGTTGAAACCAAATCAAATGAGCAAAGAAAGCAAATTGACTACAACAAGAGTAATAGTGTGGGCCAGGTCAACGGGTTAGTGGGTGAAGGTCAAAGAGTCAACATACCATGTCAGCAAGACCGATGGTCAACATCCTAGGTCAGCAAGACTGACGGCCAACATGCTAGGTCAGCGAGATGGACAGCCAACATGCTAGGTCAGCGAGATGGACAGCCAACATCCCAAGACAATTCTCTGTTGCCCTTGTGAACCAAGAAGGCCTAGGTCGCGTTAGGGAGGCATGCATGTGGCGCATATCCCATGTAGCAAAAATCTAATCCTACCGTGATTAGGGTGCCCAGAGCGAATGATGCACTAGAGGCCAGCACCATCTAAAGCACAATGCAAGTGGCTGCAGAGGAAACGGGGGAACCAATAATGCGGATCCCAAATCAAAAGATCAATACCCAAGCACACACTTTCTCAGGTCGTGATGGCAGGACCTGAGGGGCCATTGTGGCCCGGTGATAGCATGGGGAAAGCCAAGCACATGGTTTTCGACCTTATCTAACGAGAAAGAGAGCGAATCTAGTGGATTAGTGGCTTCAAAACAAAAGGGGTCGCCGCGAGACCATCACAATCGTCGCGACCATCGCGGCCAAACAATTGCAGAAAGGGTACGTATCAAGCAATTATTGAGACATCTAGTACTAGATTACGGACCTAGTGCGCCTATAAATAGCCGCAACCCTTGCCAAGTCAACGCATTGATTGTTTATTAGTTTCTCTGGAGAGGACAAGACTTTGGCTGGATGAAAAATATTCTCGAAGGCAAAGGGTCCCCCATCTGAGAAATACCTCCTACCCTCTACACAGGCTTACTGTGGGACTCAAAGACTGCCATTCTCTTTTCATGATTGTCTGCCTTCTCCTTCACCCTTCCAGATCACTCCATTGCCTGTGCTGACTATTATTCATTGTCCTCACCTCTCCAACAATATACTTGAGAATATTCCTCCCAGCAAAACCATATCCTACAACTAGAAGTAGAAAACCAGTGCACAATGAGAGAAGATCAAAGAATAACTATTATTTGTTTTACTTGCTTGGTGTCTATGGAGATGGGGTTGTAGATTTGAGAAAGTTTATTAAAATATTTGAAATGTATTCTCTTCAGAAAGTTGATGATCTTGTTATCTCATTAATGCTGAGATAGATTATTGATTAAACTATGATCCATCTAAAGTGCTCTTAAAGCATTTGTTTTATTTATGTTTACATTATCATGTACGCTTTTGGTTGTAGATACTTATTTGAGCTAAAGATCGGTCCTCAGTGCTAGTCAGAGGCTAAGCGGGAGGTTGATTTTGTCAATATTTGAATAGTCGTTCAATGTAACTATGTAAATATTGGTTTGTGTGTTTGAGGTGGGAGAAATAAAATAGAGTACCTTAGACTCGTAAATTCTTGTAATGGGTTGTGTATATCTAGTTTGTATAATTTTGTTGAGTTTGATGCTAGTAGATAATCATCTTCTTATTCTTTGCAATTTATATTTTGTTATAATACATACATGGTTAGTAAAGAGATCGGGTTGTGATATGTGACTCCTCTCTGTAAGGGACTACATCCTGCCAGTATGAGGTGTGACAAGTTTTGCAATGGAAGGGACGAACAAGTATACTTGTATACCTGTCCATATATATGTAAGTAAATATATCCCATGATTCCCTTAATATAGTTATATTGTGGAAATGTAAAGAAGGGTTTATTTTAAAACTCATCTGCAAAACATGAACACCTCTCACTTTAATCAAACATACTTCAATATCTATCCTCCCAATAATCTCCATCAAAACAAGTCCCCAAAAATCTATTCCAAATCTCAGCACATTTGAAATTCACAACTCAATCTAAAGCATTCACATACTTCGACCAAAAAGAAAGAAGACAGCAGAAGAGATACCCTAAAAAAGTGCAATCTTGAAGTCAAGGCCGTTCGTGAATAGAAAAGCCTAGAAAGTCACTGCTTCAGGTCCACGAAAAACTGCTAAGAAGAAGGCCCCCCTAAATGTAAGGTACCTTGCATCTGCGTTAAATTGATTCACACCTGAAGTGCGGATCGGACATGCTATCCTAGGCATGTTTGTTTACTAGACCAAAACATATCACGCTCAAGCGTCTAAATTATCCATAAAAAAACAACAAACAGAGAGAGAGAGCGACACATAGAGGAGACGAACTGTGTGTGTGTGTGTTGGGGGGGGGGGGGGGGGGGGGGGAGAGAGAGTTGTACCTTCTTTTTTTGGACTAGATTCAAGTACACGTTCGATTTAAGATTCATGGCTGGTTCCAATTCTGATAGCCTATAAATTGGAAATATCTTGCAACGATTACAAAGACTACCCTAAGAATTTGATCCCTGACACATATTACTCTCTCTAATTGTACTTTTTTCAGTTCAAAACCAATAACTTCTAATTTAACAACAATGTCAACCCTCTATATATCCTACTCCAGTTCTCCCATTGCGCCTATCATATTGACGTATTAATTTTTCATCCTGATTGAAAAAATCTATCCACCAATATATATAATCAAATGAAATCAATTTTTTAATGGACATCAATAGCAAATTTCACATGCAATGCCAATTTTTCCATTTCTTCTGCATTATGTCTCTTGTCCAATTGTAGCACTCTGACAAATACTAAATCGTGCGTATGATTAAAATCGAGTTACTAATCGTGAATCATATAGTTGGCTAATAATTGTAAATTAATTTTAGAATTGAATTACTGATCGTTGGATATTGTGTCGATTTTAGATCGTATTTAACAATCAAAACAGTTAAATGATAGAGGCCAATAATGATATATGCACAAAGACATTAAATGTGCCTTTCATAATATGCCCTACAAGGACTTTGGTTGCAGTAGAAGTGGTTTCTAAGTGTCGACATGGGAAAAAAATTTGAGTAAAAAAAATTAACGTTAAGTACTCTACACCCAAGTCATAAAAATAAGAAATACAAGGTAAATAAAATAACCTTGTGTAGATAGTTTACATAGACATTAATACAAAGAACCGATAAAGAAGCATTTGATCATTTAATAACAGTCAAATTTAAACGAGTCTATATATATAGTGAGTTTTAATTATGTTAAAACTTTTATTGAATAATTATGTTTTCTTTTATACTAATAGCTCTTGACTTGTAAAAGAAGCACCGATTAGGAAAACTACTTAAAATCTTAAGACAAATGTGATGCACTGCAAGTTAAGATGACAGTAGAATCTTAACAGATGAAGTCAAAAGTGTTTGAATATTTACTAGAGAACTTAAAGAGCAGAAAGAGTTTATGAGTAGTTGGCAGAAGAAAATCAGGGGACCATATCTCTGTTCACGAAAGGGAAGTGTTTAGTAGTTGGATTCGATTTCTATGTGGACGACAATCATATATATGTGGGTTGTTTTCTTTTTGTGGGTATTTTTTTTCTGGGTGAAATGACAGTTGAATACTGGTAGTACACTTTCATATCTAGTTGTCACCCTCACAGTCATATGTGGATTTTTTTTTTTTTTTTTTTTGCATATTTTGTAGTATTCGGATCACTTTACGCACACATTAATTAATCTCTGAGAGATTAATTTTATTGTTCATTAATGGGGACTCATTTAAAGATGACTAACTCTATATAGCACCTGAAAAATTTTGAATCTAAAATATAAAAGTGAATATATTTCTAATTAAATTCTAAATCTTGACCGCAAAGCGATCTCCGGATTATCATATTGCTGAGATTGTGACGTGGTATACAATACAAAACGGCAAGTCAAAACAAATTTGCCCACCAGCAGCTAGTAGTTTAACAACTAGTCGGAGCTGAGATTTTTTGGAAGGACTGTTTGGTTCGTCAGGCACTGCGGAGTGTGGAGAACTCCAGCACTTTCCTGATTTATTCCCCACACTTTCCTGATTTTCATTTAAATATTAAAAAATTTCTGTTTCAAAAGTAAATTTCTGTTTCAAAAGTGCATTTTCTGAATTTGAACTGCAGAAAATTCAAATTCTTTTTAAAATATAAAAATTGTGTTAGCTATATTACTAGTACATTTTAGACTAGGTATGTCTGTTTATTTCTAGTTACGTCCAATCAACCTTATCTAACACTTTACACAAAGCGAGTGTATATAGTTAGATGTCGCCATCTATATTTTTTTTAAAATCCTGAAAATCAAATTGACATTTAATATTATATCATAATTTAATGAGAGATTTCTGTATTTTTGTACATAATACAAATACAACACTTATTTATACTAAGTATGTATAATTTACGTGGTGTTCTCCTCATTTAATAAAAAAATTGGAGAAAAATTCACGTTACGATTCCACACATATATTTCATCCATTCTTTCCACTGCTAACTTGAAGTTTCCTTTACATACGTATTTTATTATCTTTTATTAATAAGTTTAACCGTTTCATTCTTAACATACCTTCCTAATTAACATCCTCAAATTAAATTTATCTATTGATAATATCTGTCAATAATAATAATAATAATAATAATAATAATAATATTTTCTTAAAGTTGATCAATTGAATAGAAAAAAGTAAAAACATTACACATTATTTCTTTCATGTTTAATTTTTTATATTATATTCCTCACATGAGTTTACAACTCTTGCATAACACGAACTTGTAGCTTGTGTAAAATATGCAGAAGTTACCCCTTGCAAATAAATTGAGATCACTTTCTCAAATTTATCCTTATATGTGATTCGAGTTTTATTGAGATAACATGGTGCTGAGTGATGTACTGATTCAAAACTTAACGTAGAAGTCCGAACGCTTAGGGCACAATAACACCTCGAATTTCAGAGATGTTAATTTAAAACAATTTATCAAAAGTTAACCACATTCTCATTACTTAGTAAAAGTAAGGTTTGATTACATTATCCAACTTAAAGGAAATTACATAAAAGTTTAAAAATAAGAGCTCGAAATAAATTTAGGTAAACCATGGGGCTACGATGTCCTCCTCGAAAGTACCATCATTGGTGTCTGGATAAACGGGCTCAGTAACGTCATATTCCACACCTGACATGAAAGGGTAGTGGCAAAGAAATTACATCATATGAGCTATTGATGCTCAGCAAATAAAATCTATCCTTAATCTCAAATTTATGCAATAGATCATATCATGCATGATCATGAAGATAGTATGAACAATTTATCAACTATTATGAACAGAGCAATATAATCAGAGTTTGACATAATCATAATAAATGGTAAGCGGAAGCATTAAACAAGTAATTGCGGGAAATAAATGAAGTGTCGACAATATTCTCTTAAGTCAAACCCTATGACTTGTTTCTAAGTTTCTGACATACGTGTTCGACCAATATCCATAAGTGTCCGCCAATGTTCATAAATGTTTGAATCCAATCCAAAATCTAAAGTTCGGATCGACACAAGCTTAGTCCATCATCAAAATTTCATTTCCAAAGTGGTGTCATGTTGTTTTTCGACCCCTATGCTCACCTCGTATCCAACGTTAGTGTATCCAATCATCGGTTCCCATATTTTATGCTCCTAACTGTTATTCTCCTAGTATTATGTCTCTCATATGTCGTGTCTTGACTTAGAAAATATCTAACTCCTCTCCTTCAATTATGTTTTATTTTGAAAAGACACGACATGGTTTACTAACATAACCAGCTCACGACATAACTTGGTTTAATACATGAGACGTAATTGACTCAGCTTCAAGACACAGCACGGTAGTAACAGACGTAGTTTAGCTAAATCCATATCTCGGCTAAAAACATCCTAACACATTGGTCGACCAGCAAAATTGTCGCTGATGCGCCGGCCAAATCAGTATTTTAATTGAGTAAAACTAATCCTTGCCTCAAAATATA
>JABCMJ010009451.1:0-16777 GCA_014822125.1 Arbutus unedo | reverse complement strand
TTGGATTTGCCATCTTCTTATTTCCAGACTTGATTACGACTCCATTTTCCTTCACTGTTTTTCACAGCACATGTCAGGCAAATCACTGAATAGTACATACAGATAGTTATTCTACCGCTGGTTACCGTTCCAAGTAGCCGTCCACCCTCCACACTGATATCCCAGATCATCAGCATGTGTTCCAGCAACAAGAATTCTCACAGCATTCCTGTTTAGAGAAAGAAATGGCTTCGTTGGATCCTTTCCATTCCTCAACAGAACCAAGGACTTGCAAACCGCCTCACGAGCAAGTTCTATATGCGGCTGAAGCAATATCATAAAGATAGAACTGTGTTTAAGTTAAAAATCTAGCTACCTACAGCCTTCAACGAATAAAAATTGACACAAGAAGTGGAAGGGAAGCAACTAATCATGCATACAGATGTAGAATTTAGCATGGGAGTATGATTACTGAGTTAGAAAGGAAACTATAAGCACAAACGCAAATTCTAAAGAAAACACAAATTCGAAAACTAACGGGCATGTGACTCTGAGTACATTTGTGTAAAATTGGTACTGAAACTGTTCTGCTTTTAGTTCTAATAATCATTCCGATTTCCAATAAATCTGAGCAAGCCACGGCGATCATTGCCTCTCCACTTCTTTGTCACTTGTAAACTACACTTCAAAAACCAAAATACTCCGATCAACTACTGAAGAAAAGTGCTGCTACATCTGTTGTTCTTCTTTTTGTTTTTAAATATTCCCAAGTGCTAGTTTAGATTAGAGACCAAGCCAAATGGAAACAGTTATGGAACTAGTTGGCTATGCATCTTCTGATTACCAAGAACATTGTCCTTCACAAATATGTAAATATATTAGCGGACATGAAATCTGGAAACAAGGAACACAAATATGCAAATATATTAACGCGAAATGAACATAAATATCCTAGCCAAATACAAGGCATTGTCATAAAAAGCATATAGATCGAAGATCACAAAAAACAAGGAACCAGATCCACAGAGAGGGGAGGGGGGAGGAGGGGAACGAAACTCTAACTCACCAAATTCCCGTAGGCGGCTGTCCTTGGGATCGATGATGGAATCGCAGAGGGAGGCAAGGTCGATGTTGGCGTCATTCCTCATCTTCCAGTTCTTGTGCATCAGTTGGTCCTCCCATTATTCGTGGGATTGAAGGGGGAGAGGTCGTTCTTCGCCTCCTTCAACAACTTCTTGTCCTCCAACATTGTAGCAATCTGTATGAACAAATCTATATACTGTGATTATATCTAATGATATGAGTAGAGAAAGTTGTAGAGAGAGAGAGAGATAGAAGGGGGAGAGGTCTTGTATTTCTCTCAGTTTTTCTATGCTTGACTGCCGGCGAGGGACAGAGAGAGGAGATCAAGGGTAGAGGTGAGGTAATAATAGAGTTTTTTTAGGTGAAAGGCTTTTTTTTGTGTTCTTTTAATTATTCTTGGGATTGTCTAAAAGCGCGGTGAATTAAGTGCAGGGAATGTGTCTTTTCGTAGTAGTGTAGCACCTCAAATTAAAAATGTATATCGAACAAAAGGCAACACAGTGCCTAGAAGGAACATGCCGTCTCTCTGTTGTACAACTTTCCTCTCACCAAAAAACAGGCTTAGAAAACCTTAAGAGCAACAAAACGAGCTTTCATAAGTTATGGCTCATCCGGAGGCACATTTTTACACCAGATTTTAACAGTACAGTTACACATTTGCATTACCAAACATGTTGGCAACTCAATCCAAAATAAAACACGTTTTTTCAAGTTATACCTTTTCAGGGTTGTTTTTGGAGTACAGCCCCGCAGCACCCCCTGTGACCTTCCAAAAACAACTATTCTAGAAGTATCAATATCAGTCCTCTGAACCAAATGATCCAGTGCACCCTAATCAAAAAGAAAGGGAAACAAGTCCGCTAAGATATCATAGAATCTTGATGGCGGAAGAAGATGTTATTAAATGACAAAGTGCACTGCAAAAACAAACCTGAGCATCAATTGTGATACCATGCGAGAAACAACTAGCAATCCATAAAGAAGCAGTCTTGGGAAAAAAAAACCATAGTCAAAGAAGAATACAAAGGAGAAAAGGAAGAAGAAACCCAAAGATAGTGCAAAAACAACAAGCAATCCATAAATAGTAAAACTTGTAAAGAAAAAAATAAAACATAATTTAACCAGAAGGAGATGAAGCAAAGCAGGAAACGGAATCAAGAAGTAACCAAGAAGAAGAAGAATAGAAAAACTCAAAAACAGTCAAGAAACAACCAGAATCCATAAATTATCAGACGAACGGCCAAGAAGAAGGAGAAGGAGAAGGAGAAACAACTAAGAAGGAAAAAAAACAACCAAACATAAGAAGAACCGAAGAAGGAGATGAAGCAAAGCATAGTATAAAGAGAAGGAGAAAGCAGGAAACAGAACCAGGGAGTAACCAAGAACAAAAACAAATTAAAAACTCAAACGGTCAAGAAACAACTAGCAACAAATAAATAATCGAACTTGGAAAAAAGTGTGTTAAAAGGAAGAGGATGAGGGATCGAGAAACAACCAACAATCCACAAATAATCAAACTCGAAAAACAAAAAAGACTGCAAGACGTAGAATATGAAGACAAAATGACCAAGACGAAGACGACAAAGCAGAAGAACATAAAAACGAAGAAACAACCTAGAAACAAATAACAATATATAAAGAATCAAACTCAAAAAAGAAAGAGCAAAAGAAGGACAAGAAGAAAAGGAAGCAAAGAAACAACTAGCAATTTATAAATAATTAAACTCGAAAAAAAGTAGAGCCGAACGGAGTAGGAGGAGGGCTGAACACGAGAAGAAACAAACCATGAGAAAGATCTGTAAAAAAGCCCACCAATCTATAAATAAGCAAATAAGGCCAAAAAAAAGTGTTAAAACGAGAAGGAAGAGTCCAGAAACCCAAGTTATCAATCTCGTAACAGCAAACGTACCATTTTTGTTACAAGTAAGATATGTACCGGTACCGGTGTGCCGCGTACCTTTTTAAATTTACCGATAATGATAATGGACATTTTTCGAATAATATTTTTCAACAAAAAATCATATTGAACAAATAAACTAAAATCTCACAACTTTTGAAGTCAATTCAAAATAACAAATCATAATATCCAAAGTTCCCAACTATTTCAAATGAAAAATCACCAAGATATAAGTTTTAGGTCTCAAGTTAGGTGTAATTACAAAAAAACCAACAATTGAAAATTAAAAAAATTTTGCACCAGCCGAGATCCTGTAAACACCCGGTATAGGCTGGACCGCCCGGTAAAGCCCAGTAACCTTTCTCGGTGTCATACAAAAGCTTAAAAGTATTATTTTCCTTCCGATACGATACGTATCGGAGGGTATGATAAGGTATTGATACTTTGCCAGAAATACTAGCAATTCATAAATTTTCAAACTCAAATAATAAAATAGCACATACGATAAAGACAACATGAAAACGAGGATGACGTAAATGATGAATAAAAAAACAAAAACAATCCAGAATCAATTTAGAAACAACCAACAATCCTAACTCAA
Source organism: Arbutus unedo (assembly GCA_014822125.1). NCBI lineage: Eukaryota > Viridiplantae > Streptophyta > Magnoliopsida > Ericales > Ericaceae > Arbutus > Arbutus unedo. The sequence continues at coordinate 13,217 of JABCMJ010009451.1, read as the reverse complement.
AAAAATAAAGCGTAAGAAGATGATGAAAAATAGTCCAAAAACATCCACAACTCATAAATAACCAAGTTTGAAAGTAAAAGATAGCATCAAAATGAGAAGGGGGATTAGAAGAGGAGGAGGAAACAAATAGAGTGGAAGAAAACTGAGTTGAAGAAGAAAAATATAAACACCCCAATAACAAGCAAGAAACAACTAGTAATCCATAAACAAGCAAAATCGGGAGGAGGAGGAGGAGGAGGAGGAGGAGGAGATTAAGGATGTGTTCGGTTGAGTGTTTCTGAAATAATTTTTGAAAAAAAAACTCTGAGATGTTTGGTATAAGTGTTTCAGAAAAAATTTGAGAGTTAAAATTTTTCGACATTTTCGTGGTGTTTCTTTCTCTCTTTTCTTTTATAGAAAGATGAAGTTGTTTGGAAAATTTTTTTCCAGAAACTTGTTTGAGAAAAAATTTTCCAAATAAGCAAATGAACACACCCTAAACAAAGCAGGAAGGACAATCAAGCAGCAAGCAAGAAGAAGAGAACAAACAACCAAGTAGAAGAAAAATAGAGAGCATCCACAAATCCACAAAAAAAAAGAACAAAGTTAGGAAGAAAAACATAGCATCAAAAGAAAGAGGAGAAGAGGAGGGGAAGGAAACAACTAGCAATCCATAAATTATCGAATGAACAACTAAGGAGAAGAAGAAAAATAGCAAAACATCTCATTAACAGTCAAGAAATAACCAGTAGTGCAGAAATAATCAAACTGAAAAAATCAACGTTAAAAGAGGGAAGAGGTGGACAGGAGGGGTCCAGAAACAACCAACAATCCTAAGTAATCAAACTCGGAAAACAAAAAAAAACCATACGACAAAGAAGAAGACAAAGACGAAGACGAAGACGAAGACAAAAAGGACAATGAAGACGAAAAACATAAATAAACAAGAAATAGCCTAGAAACACTCGAAAAAAGCAAACAACAATCCATAAAGATTAAAACTCAAAAAAGAGTAGTAGAAGAAGAAAACAGACCATGAGAACAGAAATCTCCTAGAAACGATCCATAAATAGTCAATCTAAAGAAGAAAAAAAAGTGTTGAAACAAGGAGAAGAATCAAGAACCCACAGCAATCCACAAAAATTCAATCTCCGAAAACAAAACAAAAAGTAACATTGAGAAGGGGAGAAGACGAGGAGCATAAAGAAGATGAAGATAAAAATGACCAAAAGAACAACAGAAACAGCCAGAATAAGTCTAGATACAACCAACAATCCATAACTTAAAAGAAATTAGAATATAAGAGGAAAATGATGAAGAATAGTCCTGAAACATCTAGCAATTCATAAATAAGTAAGTTAGGAAAAATAATATAGCATCAAAAGAAGAAGGATGACGAAAAGAGGAGGAAACAAATAGTCTGGGATAAAACAGAGCTTATGAAGAAGAACAGAATCACCAAAAAAGACAAGCGAGAAACAACTAGCAATCTATAAACAAGCAAACTCGATAGACAAAAAATATAGTCAAAGTAGTCTATGAAGGGGAAGAAGAAGAAGAAACCCCAAAATTAGTCCAGAAACAACTAGCAATCAATAAATTATTGAACTCAAAAATGAAAAAAAAACGTACTATAAGAAGGAGGAGATAAAACAAGGCAACAAAAGGAAACGAGGAGCAACCAAAAGAAGAACAAAGGAAAAACTAAAAAATAGTCAAGAAACAACCTGCAATTCATAAAATATCAAATGAACAGTCAAGAAGAAGAAGAAACAGCCAAGAAGAAGGAAAACAACCAAATAGAAAAACTCATACACGGTCAACAAACACCAAATAGAAGAACTCGTACACGGTCAACAACCAACCAAAAAACCATAAACTATCGTACATGGAAAAAAAAGAGCGCACGTCTACAAACTACTAGCAATCCATAAATAATCAAACTCAAAAGAAACAACCCATAAATAGTTTGTAAATCAGCACACTTCAACAAAAATTCAAAGTGTAAGAAGAACAACTCAAAAATAATACATAAACAACCAGCAAAAATATTAACCTAGAAAATGTATAGGAAGAAGAAGAAGCAACAGTAGAGAAACAACCAGCAATCCAAAAATTACAAAATCATAAAAAAAAAAAAAGCGTACGAAAAAGAAGAAAGAATAAAAGAAAGAGGCTGCCACAAATAATTAAACTTAAAAAAAAGTAGCCTATTAAGAAGTAAAAATTTCGAGAGGTAAAAAGAAAGGGGCATAGAGTGCTAGGGAAAGGGATACGAACGAGGAGGAGAAGGAGAAGAACGAGAAAGAGTAGGAGAAGAAACCCAGAACCAATCCAAAATCAACTAGCAATCCATAAATAACCAAGTTCGAAAAAAAAAAGAGTAAGAAGAAGAAAGAGAAGGAGAAGAGACACGAGGAAAAGGACGAGGAGTAGAACAGAACAGAACAGAAGAACCATAGGACAAGAAGAAAAAACAACACTAAAAAGAAAAGCCTTTGTATGATGTCATCAAACAATGCACTAAAAAACTCATGACAAATTTATACTGTTTGACTTGGTTGAAGTACATATGACATAAAGCACAAGAAAGGCCCCAACCCGACCTATTTCCGTTCATTACCATAAATTACATATAATGAATAGGGAATACAAGTTAGCAATTAACATTCCACAAATCTATTATAGAACGACCAGAGGATGTGAACTAGCAATTAACATTTTCCAAATCTAAGGCCAGCATTCCAAACCCATCCATACACAAAGTGAACGAACAATGGCATCCATCCATGCAGTGAGAGTATAGACTTGCACACATACGCACACAGAGAGAGAGTGTGTGTGGGAACACTGACCTTTTAATTTTTTTGAACATAAGGACAACTAACCTTGAATCTTCGGAGCTCAGAACAAAAGAAACGACCTTCAAATCATATAATATGCACTGGACAAAGAAAATGCAAACAGAAACTTAAGAGTTAAAATTGAGAAGGATTTAAAAAGAAAAATTCACAAAAAAAATTACCTAAGTATCTAATTGAAGGGGCAAAAAAAATTGGTGAGACAAGAAGCCCATGCCACATTGAGACATTAATTCAAGTGTCCACAACACTGACATTTCTAAACCTCGATATGGAAATGCTTAGTGATTTTGCGAATATCTCCTCGAAAACATCATCTAATAAATGGCTCCTGCAACACAAGTCCACACAACAAATCAAATGACTTAAATAGCTGTCAGGAATGGAAAATCTTAAGTAAAAAGAAAGATGCCCTCTAACATGATATCTTATCATAAGGATTACTACGAGTGGAATCGAAGTTGCAACTACGAGAAGGGAGAAAGAAGTTCACCTTCGAATTTTGTCATCTCGGAAATTGTGTATTGTGAAAAATGAATAACTGCTTTCAGTCTCTGTAACAAATATTATTAAAATTAGCAACTCTTAATGAATCATTGTATTCCAATTTTCCTATATTTTCAAAATTTTGTTTCAGTATATTGAGAGAAAAAATTCCTTCGAATTTCTTTTTTTGGGGGGCTTGAACATAGAATTCAAAACTAAATCATGCAGGAAAAAGAAGCAATAGAGTTACGGGAAAACCATGGTATCATGATGGTATATATAATGAGTTTAGTTGGGCCGCTTAGCCCAATATGTAGCCCCATCATGAAACCCACCCATTGATGTTTAAAACCATAATTGCCCTGCACAAAATTGCTGAAACTTTTCTGCAATTCCCCACTTCACTCGTTGCTTCAGGATTTGGGTGTTAATCCGTAAGGATTTGGAGCATATCTTTACAGTTATAGCTCATGACTCAACAGATACTCACAATATATGCAAATGACCAATAATAGCATCTACCTTGAGTATAAAAGGATAGTCATTCGGGCTTCATTAGTCAGGCAAGGAACTGCAATGGGGCTAAAGTCCCTATATTCTCTATGTGCATCAACCTGACATTCGGAAGGAACAAAACGTTAAGGAAAGGAAAAATTTCCTCAACAAAGGGCAAAAAACAAAAGAAACAAAAAGACAATGCCCTCTTACCTGTGTCTCACAAATTCATATTAATGCTTCAAGAACTAAACCAGTTGATGTGAGATCAATGAATTGCATAAAATAGTTTGCTCCAATAGCCTATATCTCGCCGAAAAAACAATGAGAATTGATATATGTGATAAACTAAAAAACCATACAAAAAATGTTTAGCATATCAGGGAACCACAACAATGGAGGACCAGCAAGGAAAATGATTACTGGAAGAAAGCAGGAAACAAGAAATATGAGAAAGATAGCAGTTGAATTCCTGTATTCAGTAACAGGGGAAAACTATTGAAGGAGGACTATAAGAGGGAAACCCAAACACCATTAACAAACGTTGTTCGTTGACAACCTAGATATATGAGAAATCCAAAAACAGTGATATACATACCCAGCCATCTATCAGCAGAACTATAGCTTCAAAAATAAACCTTTTAGAATAGCATGAAGATGAATCATTAGTAAGTAAATTGACTCACCCTTCATAAACGTCAGCGCTACTATGAAAAGAACATTGATAAGCAGCGAAAACCCAAAAAGTGCTCCAATGCAAATCCAGTACAATGTTTCAGTCAATCTTTCCAACCGTGGGCTGGGAACATCCATTGATGGGCTGTTCAAAAAACACATGTTAACTTCATATAATGATATTATAGAATAAAATTTATGACTTCCTTTTTGTGGTCATTTCCGGTTTTTGTTAACATTTTCTTTTTCGAAGAAAAAAATGAAACGATCAATAACACTCATTGTCTTCTCGAACAAATTCAAAAATATCTTTTTGGTGGTACTTTAAAGTCTGTTGTTTTCCAAAAACTAAAAGTAGTGGGTTATTCTGTGGTCCACCTAAACGAAAGAAGTAGACTCATAAAACAAGCCCAATCCAAAACCATAAAAACACAAAATAGCAATCAAAACAGCAAAAACGAACTAGCATTTGAAGAATCAATCAAAAACCATTTATGCGTAGCAAAGACGTACATGAGTTTTAAACACAGAACTCGGTCCAGAGTCTAAATGACAAATGGTAAAGGGGAGGCAGCCGGAAGATGTATTGCACACAGTGAAGCGTCAAGAGTTTTTTCTTTCTAGGACATAGAGAAGTTCTTGAATGCTGAAGGTATGTGGGCAGAAGGATCCTAAGATTGGGACCCTGATCCAGTCGTAACCTGAAGGTTTAACTAAAACAACTCAGTCCAACAGTAGGAATTAGTAAAGTGAGAAACTATGATACCTCGACTTGATAACCACTGCGCTTTCTCGACTATAATTGACTATCATCTCTCTTCCAAAAAGGCCCCACGCTATGTTGGATATCGACAAAAATAAGATGGAGATGACAAGACAATCGACATTCAATCCAATACAATGCATCGACAAGCTTATAATTTATATTGAGTTCCAGAACATAAATTTAGACTTCAACTCCCATAAGCCCAGACCTACTGTTTTTACCAAATAACTCCAACAAGAAAAGCAAAAAATACTAGCCATGTACTTCAGTTCATTCACACCACCTGATGATTATTACCAGAACACTACACAAAGATAAGAAGACAACCCTCAGCAATATTTTACCAATGCACATGAATAAAATACTTTCCTTCTTCTCAATGCTAGGCAATTGTTCGCTAACAACGAAAAACAGAGTTCATAGTCAATGAGAGTACAAAATTTGGTCTATTGTTTCATGTAAGTGATGAAATAGCTTCAAGGTTGCAGCCAAGTTGACTATAAAACCAAATTACCTCAAATGGAACAGAAAAAACAATAAAAGAAAGCTCTCAAATTTCTAAGACCTAACTATACCACAAATAGTATCACATATTATCCTTTTCCCCCATTCTATTTGTGAAAAAAGCAAACAAACATAACTCATAAAGGACAAACAAAATCCAAAAAAAATCCAACAGAATACTTTAAAAAATGTCAACTTTCACAACATACAACATGTATGCATAAATCCTACCCTGCTTATCGAGAAAGTCATCTGAGATATACTCTTTTGCTGACCCTTCAGATCTATTGGATATGTTTTTATTTCATGTGTCTCAACTTCTAAAGTATGGTCTTCTGAAAATACTACCATTAGTTGGACCCTGCGGTATGAAAGAAAAACAATTAATTTGAGTACAACTTGTTTCAGGAAACAAGACCATAACCACAAACACTTACAACAAGAACCAGAGGCGACATATGAGTTTTCTCTGCCAATCTTCAGGACAGAAGGACTACCTTTACCTGCAAACCAATTAACCCACGATCTTAGGTATAATCACAGCTATCAAAAATCAAGAGGTTGGCTGCACTTACCCTCCCTTCTGTCTTCTGCCACATGAGTTCGCTCAGCTGCATCCACATTCAATTATGGTCTTTCTCTCTCTGCTAACTGAAAGAATTCTTATAGTTAGAACTTGTCCCAAATTGCTCAAACTACAATCTATAGAACACGTGTAATGAGCTTGGGCGGCCACTCCACCAAGAAGAACAAGTAACAACCAGGACGAAAAAAAATCAAACAAAAGAAGAAGAAGCAAACAAGAAGAAGAAGCAGCATCCAAAACAAGAACAAGAAAAAGAAAAAGAAATCATAAAAAAGAAGCCAACAAGAATAAGAAGAAGAAACCAAGAAAACAAAGAAGAAGAAGAAGCAACCAAAAACAAGAAAAAGCCACCAAAGATAAGAAGAATCATCGAAGAGAAGAAGAATAAGAAAAAGAATAAGAAGCAACCAAGAAGAAGAAGAACCACCAAGGATGAGAAGCAACTGAAAAGAAAAAAGAACCAAAAAGAAGAAGCAACCAGTTACAAAAAGGAGAAAACATCAACTGAGAAGAAGAAACAACCCAAAAGCAGCAATAGAAGAAGAAGTATAAGAAGCAACAAAAAAGAAGAACAAGAATAAGAAGCAAAGTAGAAGAAGAATTAACCAAAAAAAAGCAACTAAGAACAACAAGAAGGAGAAGCAACCTAGAACATGTAACCGAGACGCCGGCAACGAAGGTGGAGGAGGAGAAAAACAATAAGAAGAAGAAGAAGAAGCAACAACCAAGAAGAGGAAAAAACCACCAAGAAGAAGAAGAACAAGAAGCAACAAAGAAAAAGAAAAAACCACCAAAAAGAGAAGCAACAACCAATAAGAAGAAGAATAAGCAACCAAAACAAGAAGCAATAAAGAAGAAGAGAAAGAAGAATAAACCAAGAAAAAGAAGAAGAAGAAACATCCAATACAAGAAGAAGAAGAAGCAATCACGACACAGAACCAAACAAGAACAAAAAGAAGAAGCAGAAGCAACCAACACGACGATGACAACAGCGACAAAGAAGAATAAAAAAGAAGAAGCAACCAAAAACACAAAGAACAAGAAGAAGCAACCAAGAAGAAACAAAGAAAATGAAGAAGAAGAAGGAAGAGAAACCAATAAAACGAAGCAACCTAGGAAAAAAAATGAAGCGGCCAAGAAGAAAAAGCAAAAGAAATAACCAAGAAGACAAAGCAAAAGAAACAACAAGAACAAGAAGAAGAAGGCAAAGAACAAGATGCAACAACAAGAAGAAGAAGACGTAGACAACGAAGAAGAAGAAGAAAGAAGAAGCAACCAAGAAGAAGAAGAAGAATCAACCAATAAGAAAAAGAAGAAGGAGCAACCAAGAAGAACAAGAAGGAGAGGAAGAAGACACAACAAAGAAGGTTAACCAAAAAAGGGAGGCAACAAAGAATAAGAAGAAGTCACCAAAGACGAAAAGAAGCAACAACAAGAAGAAGAAGAATAAGAAGAAGAAAAGTTAAAGAAGGAGGAGAAGAAGAAGAAGAATTAACCAAGAAAAAGAAGCAATCTAGATGATGCGGCCAAGACGACGAAAAAAAACAAAAAGAACAATAACAACTAGAAGAATCGAAGAATCATCGAAGAATTAGAGAATCATCTAAGTACAGAAGAAAAAGAAGAAGCCACCATGAGTAAAACAAAACAACCAAGACAAAAAACTAAAAGAAGAAGAAGAACAACAACAGCAACATGAAGCCACCAACAACAAGAAGAAGAAGAAGCAACCAAAACAAGATGCAACAAAGAAGAAGAGGAAGATGAATAAACCAAGAAGAAGAAGAAGCAAACAAGAAGAAGAACCAACCAAGATGACGACGAAGAAGAAGAACAAGAAGCAACTTAGAATAAGAAGAAGCCACCAAAGATAAGAAGAAGCATCCAAGAGAAGAAGAATAAGAAAAAGAAAAAGAAACAACCAAGAAAACAAAGAAGAAGAAGAAAAAGAAGAAGAAGAAGCAACCTAGAAGAAAAGGAATGAACCAAGAAGAATACAAAGAATAAGAATCAACAAAGAACAACAGAAAAAGTCACCAAGAAAAAGAAGAAGAAGACATTATAAGAAGAAAACGCAAGCAAGAAGACAACAAGAAGAAAAAGGCACAAAGAATAAGAAGAAGATGAAGCCATAAGAAGTAGAACTACAAGTACTGACAACGACGAAGAAGCAACAGCAACCAAGAAGAACAACGAAGAAAAAGAAGAGAGGAGTTAACCAAGAAGAAAAAGAGAAGAATCAACTAAGAAGAAGAAACAGTGACAAAGACGAAGAAGCAACAAAGAATACGAAAGAAGACGAAGAAGCAATCAACAAGAAAGAGACGCAACAAGGAAGAAGAAGCAACCAAGGAAAAAAAAGCAACAATCGGAAAAAGAAGCAACAAGGAAGAATAAGACGAAGTGCAATAGGTAACTAAGAAGAAGAAGAAGAAGAAGAACCAAGATTAAGAAGCAGCTGAAACGAAGAAGGAACCAAAAATAAGAAGCAATCAAGGAGAAGAGTAAGAAGCAACCAGTAAGAAGAAGGAGAACCAATAGCCAAGAAGAAGAAGAAGCGGAAGAACCAACCAAGAAGAAAAAGAAAGAGAAGAAGACGCAGCCTAGAAAATGCAACCAAGATAAAAAAGAAGAAGAAGCCAAGAAAGCCAAAAAGAAGCAACCAATAAGAAAAAAAAGAAGACGCAACCAAGAAGAGCAAAAAGAATACAGAGGAATAAAGAATAAGAAGAAGAAAAACCAATAAAAATAAGCAACCAATAATAGGAAGAAGAATAAGCAATCAAGAACAAAAAAAGCAACCATTAAGAACAACGAAAAAGAAAAACCAACCACGAACAAGAAACAAAAAAATAAAGAAGAAGACAACACAACAAAAAAGCAACCAAAACAAGAAGAAGAAAAAACCACAAAGAAGTAGCAAACAAGAACAAAAACAAGCAGAAGCAACCAAATCAATGAAGAAGAAGAAGCAACCAAGCATAAGAAGGATTTGACAGTATGCGCCCATGTCAACAGGTGCCAAACACCGACACTCTTCGAACACTATAAGACCCATGTCTGATACTCTTTTTCCTGTGCCCATACAAAAAAAACCAAAATCTTATTTTGGTCACATGCCCGACACTGTTTTGCAACATGTTCCGACACTTCTTTGGGGTCTAGAACCATGAAATAAATATGTAATTGACAATTCTTAAACACTTGATAATTCGTGATTATCAAAAACATTCAAAATTTGATATATTGGTATAATATACAAAGCTGAAGAATAGTAATTGCTACCACTAATCAAGTTTAACATTACTTAAATTTTTAATTGAGTTTTTTTAAAAATATTTCTTGAGAATTCATAGCCATGCCATGATGCATTTTTAAAATAATTTTGAGTCCCATGTGGATATAGGTTCTTTAAAACAAGAAGCAGCAACAACGAAGAAGAACTAACGGGAACAAGAATAAGAAGTAACCAAGACAACGACAATGACGACGAAGAAAAAGAAGTAGCAACCAAGAACAAGAAGCAACCACAAAAGATAAGAAGAAACATCCAAGAGAAGAATAATAAGAAAAAGAAGAAGAAGCAACCAGTAAAAAGAAAGAGAAACAACAACCAAGAAGAAGCAGAAGAAGCAAAAGCAGAAGGATTAAGCAAGAACAACAAGCAACCAAGAACAAGAAAAAGTAACCTAGATGATGCAACCAAGACAACGACGACGACGAATAAGAACAAGAAGAAGCCACCACAAATAAAAAGAACCAAAACAACAAGAAGAAGCAACCTAGATGATGCAACCAAGACAACAACGACGACGAATAAGAACAAGAAGAAGCCACCATGAATAAAAAGAACCAAGAGTAGAAGAAGCCACCACGAATAAAAAGAAACAACAAAGAGGAAAAAGTAAAGGAAGAATAAGAAGAAGCAACAAAAACAAGATGCAACAAAGACGAAGCAACCACAAACAGGAACCAAACAAGAACAAGAAGATGAAACAACCAAAATGATGACAACAGCGACGAAGAAGAAGAAGCCAAGAACAAGAACAAGCCACTAAAGACAAGAAGCATCCAAGAGAAGAACAAACAACCAAGAAAGCAAAAAAAAAAATTAAGCAACAAAGAACAAGAAGAAGAAGAAGCAACCTAGAACATAATGAATTCAGATGAAAAAATAATAAGAAAAAAAGCCACCACGAATAAGGAGAAGCAACCAAGACAAATAAGAAAAAAAAACAGCAAAAACCAAAACAAGAAGCAACAAAGAAGAAGATGAAGAAGAATAAACAAAGAAAAATAAGCAGCAAACAAGAAGAAAAAAAAGCATCCAAAGCAAGAAGAAGAAGAAACAACAAGACGACAAAGAAGAAAAAGAAGCAACCAAGAACAAGAATAAGCCACCAAAGATAGGAAGAAGCAAAAAGAAGAAACAACCAAGACCACAAAGAATCAACCAAGAAAAAGAAAACAACAAGAAGAAGAATAAAGAGACATCAAGAAGAAGACGAAGAAGCCACCAAGAAAAAGAAAAAGCAGAGAAGAACAAGAAGAAGAAGAAGAAGCTTCCAACAAGAAGAAGAAGTTAGTCTAAAAAGAAGAAGCAACCAAGCAAAAGAAGAAGAAGCATCCAAGAAAGAGAAGTCGGTCTAAGAAGAAGAAGCAACCAAGCACAAGCAAAACAAAAACAACAAGAAACAAAGAAGAAGAAGAAAAAGCAACAAATAAGAAGAACAAGCAGCAACAATGAAAAAAAAGAACAAGAAGCTACCAATAAGAAGAAGAAAAAGTAACGAACAAGAAGAGGAAAAAACAAAGAATAAAAGCAACTACAACAAGAAGAACAACAACAACAATAACAACAAACAAGAAGCGAAAGAAGCAACCAACAACAATAAGACGAAGAAGAAGAAAAAAAGAAAAGGAAAAAGAAGAAGAAGAAGGAGCAAACAACAAGAAGATTAAGAAGCAACCAATGAGAAAAGGGACAAGAAGCAACCAAGATGAATAAGAATAAGAAGCAACCAGGACGAAAAAGAAGAAGAAGAAGCAACCAAGATGAAGAAGAGGCAACCAAGAAGAAAATAAGCAACCGAGAAGAAGAAGCCAAAAAAGAGAAAAGAAGAAAACGCAACCAAGAGGAAGAAAAAAGAAGACGAAACCAAGAAAAGCAAAAAAAATGAGAAGAATAAAAAAGAAAACCACCATAAATAAGCAACCAATAACAAGAAAAAAAATAAACAACCAAGAAGAATCAACCATGAACAAATAAAAGAAAAATCAACTACAAACAAGAAGCAAAATAGAAGAAGAAGAAGAAGAAGACACAACTAAGAAGCAACCAAGAACAAGAAGGATTTGACAGTCTTGAGCTTAAGGAGTACAAACACTTAAAAGGTGAAGGTGTGCCCATGTCCAACATATGTGAGACACCGATACTCTAGGACACGAGTTCGACACTTTTTTTTTGTGCCCATACGAAAAAACGAAAATCTTATTTTGGCCACATGCCCGACATTGTTTTGCAACATGTCAAGCACTTCTTTAGGGTCTAGGACAAAAAAATAAACATGTAATTGACACTTCTTAAACACTTGCTAATTTGTGATTATCAAAAACATTCAAAATTTGATATACTAGGTACAATATACAAAGCTGAAGAATTAAATTTTGCATTGAGTTCTTTTAAATATATTTTTTGAGGATTCATAGTCATGCCATGACACATTTTTAAAGAAAAATAAAGACAAAAGTTATGGTTTGTAGAAATCAAATATTCCTAGGCAAAAAAGGTTACTTATAGCTTAGCTAATCAAATGTCTATATCTTCTTCTATAGGATTAAAATGACGTGCAAAAACAAATAAAAGGTATGAAAAAATAATTAAAAATACATTTTCTTTAAAAAAAAAAAAAGCAAGACAAAAATCAAAATAATTTTAATACTAAAGGAAACATGCTCAAGGAAACATCATGTGTACAATTAAACATATTGATTAAGACAAACTTGGAAAGCTAACAATATGTTTATTTCTTTCTGGATCCCGATTTTTAGGTGACAGCTCCAATTTAAAACAAAAAAATACTGACAACACAACAGTAATCGAAGTGTAAAAGAAAGAAAAAACATGTTATTTCGAGAGACGTGATTTATCTATATAGAAAGTAGTAATAATAATCAACTAATATTGTAAAAAATTTAAGAAATGATTTATTGTGCAAAACCAAAAATTGCTTTACAATGAATACAAATGAAAACTAATGTTCTAAACAGTTAATATCACAGACATTTTATTGTTGTCACTAAAAAAATACTTTGAAAGCAAACATGTTTAAATAAGGCCAAACAAATATGTTCATATACTATAAAAATCATATGGGAAATAATCTCTTCCTTGCAAATTCCTAACTATATCTGCTGACTCGAGATGTTCACTAGGAATTTAATGCTTCAAAATTAGGTATTTAAGATGGAAAATTGATCCATAGCCTATCCCTTCATCAAGCTAGTGGAAAGATCGTTAAAGGTATCCTAAGTTCTGTATCATTTAATCTTGACAAGAAACTTTCGAAGCAGGTCAAATAAATGGGTCAAGTGAGGGTACAAGACTCACACTTATGAGATAGAGAACAGGGGCTAAATGTAAAAATCCTTAACAAGTGTACAAAAAGGCTATGTGTGCATGCTATCCAACTTGATAAATTATAAAATAACACTCCCATCTCGTATCCCAAGTCATGGAACGGCTATACAACATTGAATATGGTCTTCCAGTATATCGCCTTCGACCTTTTGAACAATAATCATTATCTCTAACCTTCATATCCAAACGTTGTGCATTATCAAACTTAAATTCCTATGAAATTTA
>JABCMJ010009445.1:0-17458 GCA_014822125.1 Arbutus unedo | reverse complement strand
CTCACTCTATAATGAATCAAAGTCAATAATATTAAATGTACACATCAATTAATTATCTTTGGATTAAGAGTACAAGCACACATAATAATCATGAGGTGTAAATTATATTATATTGTCAATATAAATACAATTATCTCAAAGTGGTCATGTTCAATACACACAAAGTGTACTAACACAGTGAGTTAAAACTATACTATTTTCTATAGTCAAGACAGACCTACTAAAATACTGTGTTACAGTCCTACTGGTGGTGTGTCCAATTCCACCTAAGACTATGAACCAAAAATTTATATTCTACAAGAACCGATAATCTGATCATTTGTGCGTAAGCTAAACTCTACACACCAGATTATCTACTATGTGAAATAAGAGACACTCATGCACAATATAATGAGATATAATGCAAACATTGCCCATAAAGATTATATAAAATAAGAAACACTCATGCACAATATAATGAGATATAATGCAAACATTGCCCATAAAGATTCTCATCAATAGAGAGAATAATTGTTTAAATGATTCAAATAAATATTAATACATTACATAAAGTTATGACTTTTAGTATAAAATCCTAACATACTAGGAGCACAAGTATACATAATAACCATGAGGTGTGAATTGTATTATATTGTCAGTATAATTACAATTATCTCAAAGTAGTCATGTTTAATATACACAAAGTGTACTAACACATTGAGTTGAACCCATACTATTTTTCGTAGTCAAGGCAGACCTACTGAATTACAGTCCTACTGGTGGTGTCTCCAATTTCATCTAAGACTATGAACTAAATATTTATATTCTAAAAAACTAAGAATCTGATCCTATATGTGTAAGCCAAACTCTACACACCACATGATCTACTATGTAAAATAAGAGATACTCATGCACAATATGATATGATAGAATGCAAACATTTCCCACAAAGATTCTCACCAAGAAAATGCATAATTGTTTAAATAATTCAAACAAATATTAGTCCATCATAAAGTTATGGCTTTTAGTATAAAAACTTAACAAGTCTACCAAAATAGTCCCTGATGGACTCCAAAACTATCCATAGCATGCTGGTTTTCAAACACGTTTCCAATTAGATCAAGGTTCTATACCTATCCTTGCAGGTTGTGCATGGAACTTACCATACTCCCTCCTGGGGTTGTTTGAGGGAGTAGATAATTCAACTTTTCATTTCTTTCGTTTTATTCTTTTATTTTCTTTCTTTTTTTGTTGTTTCTTGAGTTTTGTCCCATATAAACTTGTACATTCGCTCAACCCCATTTAATTTCGAGTTGGTTCATCCAAAACAAAGGTGTTCCGAATTTGATTTTCAAGTGAGAGTTACCGACATCTGTCCTAGTTCTCATGCTCTAATTTTGAGTCTCGCTCTTAACTCAGCCTTGGGTCAGCCCTGTTTGATATATATGATACGTCTGTGCTTGACCTGATCCGCTGATGTCTGAGTGACTCAGTCCATGGTCCTATTTAGGTTTGACCTTATTCTGCTTTCTAGATCAAAGCCATACCGTTCGTGGTCCAAAGATCTAGAGTCCAGCGACACATCTTCTTTGATGTTCAAATCGACCCACAGAATCGAGACTCTAAGTCTATTGCCATGTTTTTGTTTGTGAGCATTAAGGATTTGTCAAACCCTATGGTCTTTGGTTGTTCATCTAGTATGCACGAGGTTGGTTTGCGTGAGGTCAATCAAGATCTAGTTTTCAAATTGCAAATGGGTAGAGTATGTTGATAGGTTTATGGTTTCATAGTTGGATCTAGATTTTACTTACCAATTTAAAAGTTTTGAAATGATATTATTTGTTTGTTTATCTTTTTGAGATTGATCACTGATTGTTAGCTTGTGGGCATGGTTCACAGGCAGCCCTGCCTGAATTTCCAGGACCCCTTGATCCTTAGGATGGTCTATCAAAATAGTCCTTGATGGACTCCAAAACTGTCCATAGCATGCTAGTTTTGAAACACGTTTCCAATCAGATCATGGTTCTATACCTATCCTTGTGGGTTATGCATGCAACTCACCATACTCCCTTCCCCGGGGTTGTCCGAGGGAGTAGATAAGTTAACTTTTCATTTCTTTTCGTGTATTCTTTTATTTTCTTTTATTTTCTTGTTGTTTCTTGAGATGTGTCCCATATAAACATGTACATTCGCTTAATCCCATTTAATTTTGAGCTGGTTTATCCAAAAAAAAGGGGTCACAATTTTATATTCAAGCGTAGGTTACCGACATTTGTCCTGATTCTCATGATGTAATTTTGAGTCTTGTTCTTAAATCTGCCTTGGTTTGATAAGTTATAGTTACGCATTCCAAAACTCAAGATATAAATAATTCATATGTCTGTGCTTGACCTAATTCTCTGATGTCCGAGTAACTCTGTTCTTGGTCCTGTTTAGGCTGACCTTAATCTGCTTTCAAGAACAAAGCCTTACCATTGGCGGTCTAAAGATCTGGAGTCTAGCAAAACATCTTCTTTGACGTTAAAAACCACCACGAAAGTCGAGACTCTCAGCCTCTTGACGGGTCTTTGTTCGTGTGCATTGAGGATTTTGTCAGGGATCGATTCCCGAGACCCAGTGATGAATGCGTACAGATTATACAAAAAAAAGTGCAACCCTACTAGGCGGAACTAGGATTCATACCTTCGAGATCTGTCTGGTTTGATCTTGGCTATCTTCAAAGTTTGATCTTGATCGGACTTTGAACACGGCTAGAATGATCTTGCTCGACTCACCTCGAGATCTTCTACTGTAATTCTATTGTACCTTGATCATGTACTGAGTGTGAGCTCAAAAACGTGATCTCTTTGTCTTGACAAAACATTTCTCAATATTTTGAGTATCAAGTTGTGTCTAACCTACAAGGCATAGCGGTGTTTATATAGGCAATAATAGGGACCCCTAGGAGAAGCATGGGCAGAGCTTCCTATATAATTTGGGATTCTCAATCCAACTCGGATTAATTTCGAATTATATAAATTATAATTCATACCACTATAGAATTATAATTGCATTCCCCTCCCATATCTCAAAGTTATATTTCGGGCTCTATGTTATTAAATGCTTATTTATCTCCCCACGTTAAGATTACAGATACCCGTTAATTAAAATAAATTACTGACAATTTATTTAATCAACATCTATAAAATTTCTTGAGACCTTTCACTTAACTTATTCGTTATGTCGGATACTAATATCCACCTACAAGGTTTGACATAATCGAAACTTATAAGATTCCTCAAGAGGATATCATCAATCCCTATAAAGGGACATGGATTCCATTAATAACTAATAGTTGTCATACACTTAATATTGTGACCCAACTCATCGAGACTATTAGCCCACAAGACCTCACTCTTTAATGAATCAAAGTCAATAACATTAAATGTACAAATCGATTAGTTATCTTTAGATTAAGAGTACAAGCGTACATAATAACCATGAGATATAAATTGTATTATATTATCAGTATAAATACAATTACCTCAAATTGGTCCTGTTCAATACGCATAAAATATATTAACACAATGAGTTAAAACTATACCATTTTTCATAGTCAAGATATTACAGTCCTATTGGTGGTGTGTCCAATTTCACCTAAGATTATAAACCAAAAACGTATATTTTACAAGAGCCGATAATCTAATCCTCTATGCATAAGCCAAACTTTACACACCAGATTATCTACTATGTGAAATAAGAGACACGCATGCATAATATGATAAGATATAATGCAAATATTGCCCATAAAGATTCTCATCAGGAAAAAAAAAATTTAAATAATTCAAACAAATATTAATTCATTACATAAAGTCATGTATTTTAGTATAAAATCCTAACAATCTCCCACTTAGACTCAAAACCATGATGCCATATATCTCATTCCCGTTCCCTCCACATGATTATCAAAAGTTTTTGCTAGTAGAGTTTTTGTGAAAGGGTCTGCCAGGTTGTTCGCTGATGCAATCTTGGTCATTATTACATCACGTCTCTGAATGAATTCTCGTATAAAATGATACTTATGCTCAATTTGCTTTTCCTTCTTATGAGTTCTTGGTTCCTTTGAGTTAGCAATTGCACTATTATTGTCACAGTAAAGCGAATAGCTGATTACACTGAAGGGACCACATCTAGATCCATTAAGAAGTTTCTGAGCCGAACGACCTCTTTGGCTGCCTCAGAGGGTACCACATATTCAGCCTCCATGGTGGAATCAACAATACATGATAGTTTGATAATCCTCTAACTTATAGCTCCACCTCCTAGGGTAAACACATATCCTGACGTAGATTTTCTGGAATTCTTATCTGACATAAAGTCAGAGTCTATATACACATAAGGCATTAGACTGTCTGACTGGTAAACCAACATATAATTTCTAGTCATTTTCAGGTACTTCAAAATATGTTTTACCGTAGTCCAATGATCTTGTCCAGGATTAAACTGAAATCTACTTTAATCTGCTAACCATGCCTACAGCAAAGCAGATATCAAGTCTAGTACACAACATAACATACATGAGGCTTCCTACCGCAGAAGCATAAGAAATTGCTCTCATCTTATCTTTATCTTCAAGTGTTTTAGGATACTGATTCTTCAATAGACTCCATGTCTAAAAGAGATGAACCCTTTCTTGGAATCTTGCATGCCAAAATGAGCAAGAATCTTATCAATATAAGTAGCTTGTGATAATCCCAACATCCTTTGCTTGCAATCTCGAATAATCTTGATTCCAAGGATGTGACCAGCTTCTCCCAAGTCTTTCATATTGAATTGGTTGGACAACCACACCTTCACTGAAGATAACACTCTCACATTATTTTCAATGAGCAAGATATCATCTACATACAGTACCAAGAACATCACTATTTTTTCGTTGCATCTCTTGTACACAAATGACTCATCCAGACTTTGATCAAAACCAAAAAACTTGATTGCATGATCAAAACGAATGTCCAAGACCTTGATGCTTGCTCTAAGTCCATAAATGGACTTTTTAAGCTTGCAAACCATGTGCTCTTGTCTTTTTGCTATGAATCCAACTAGTTGCACCATGTAAATGTATTCATCCAGATTGTCATTAAGGAATGCAGTCTTTCTTGACATTGATTTGCCAAATCTCCTAATCGAGATGAGCTGCAATGGATAAAAGAATCCGAATGAATTTTAGCATGGCTACCGACGAAAAAGTTTGCTCATAGTCGGTCCCTTCTTTCTGAGTAAAACCTTTCATTACAAGCCTAGTTTTAAACGTTTACACCTTCCCGTCCACTCCTCTCTTTTTCTTGTAGATCCACTTGCATCCAATGGGTTTTATCCCTTTGGGTGATTCTACAAGATCCCAGACTTAATTAGAGTACATAGACTCCATTTCTGAATTCATAGCCTTTCGCCAAAGTTCCACATTTGTGTCTTGCATTACTTCATTGTAGTTACAGGGTTCGGCATCCAGTTCCTCAGGGACTCTATCAAATGATTCTCCCAAGAACATGTACCGATCGGGTTGAATAATAACCCTCCCACTACGACGAGGCACCGTTGTGTCAATTGTTATTTCTTGTGGTGTTTCCTCTTGCACTAATGGTGTTGAAGAAATTTGCGTTAGTCTCTCTCCTCTCAATTTCTCTAGAACAATCTTACTTCTGGACTTGTGATCCATAACATAGTTCTCCTCTAAGTATCAGGCATTGGTTGTAACAATGACCTTATGATCCTTAGGATTATAAAATAAACCACCCTTCATTCCTTTAGGGTACCGAAGAGGAACATTCTCTCTCCTAAAACTGCAGTGTTTATAGCGAGGCATAAAGTGTGAGGCATCGCACGCTAGAAACGAAGCTTTTCACTTCAAACCATCATATCAAGAGACGCGTGGCTAGATCTTAGAAAGCAGCATTCTGAGTAGATGGCAAGCCCTTGGCAATGGTTAGCCTCGGCGTCAGGCTCCGACCTCATAATGATCAATCCCTCTTTTCAATCGGTTCTGAAACATAGGAATTGAGGGACTATTGTGGTATGTCAGAATATACAACAATGGGTCTTTGGCCCACGATCATCCTCGACTCATTCGTTTTGGGCCAGGAATGGGCTCGGCTGAAAAGCCAATAGCTTGCCTTCGGCATACGAGCCAAGGTGTCCTAAATGAGCCTCGGCATCATCCTTCGGCTAAGCAGTTGAACATTGTAGACCTCTTTGTCTCTGGACCGTAATGCCTAACACTCCACGCTCGGTCACACCATGTGGGGATGTGCTCTCCGCGTTTCGAGTGGACATGCAAGCATACTCGTCTGATCCGCACAAATGTGAGACATGTGGCAGCACCTCCATGGTTCCCGAACCATGACTCTACATTCTCAACTGAAGCCTCCGGCAGGCAGTTGGGCCTCTACACTACTACAAATACTCCAAGGGCACTCCTCCTACAGGTACAAATGCATATACTCGCACTAATTCTCATACTTTCAAGTTGCTCTCATTCTTCCTAGAATCTAACTTGATTGTTGGAGTGCCCGCCGAAGACCCAATCCTGGTCGACACTAACCTAGTGTAGAGTGTTTTGTAGGTTTAGTAAGAGGGTTCACAATATACTTTTGAGAAGTCTAATTCGGATTCCAGATTTCACAGTCTATGTGGGGCTTAACTCGTCCTTCTATGCCAGGTGATTCTTAATTTCAGGTGAGGTTTTCTAGGCTTAAAGATCGGTTCATGGTCTCTCTAAGTTGCTGTTAGAAGAATGGCTCTCTGCTACAATGGGTAGATGTTGAAGGTTTTGTTCTTCTAAGTAAGATATCCTAGTCTGGTGGACTTGGTACCTCTTCGGTTGACATGCCTTTGAGTCCTCCGTCAACATAGTGGACTGTTGCTAAGGTGTAACTGTGAAATGATAAGTTCCTCTTGAAGTTGTGCGGTCTATCTCTCTTCACTTCAATCACGAGTTAATTTAGCCTTTAGTTTAGATTTCTTTTCCTAGGGTAAGCCCCTTGTACTATGTATCCCGGGGAATGCCCCTTGTATCATGTATCCACCCCATTGACATAGACAGGTTACTTGTTGTCACTAATTATAGCCACTTGCTTATGCGTTTTCCCCCTCCGTCTCTTAGAAGGTGTTGGAATACGCATTTTATAGTCTTTATATTCTTCTCATTTTATTTCTTTCTTTTGTTAGTTTCTTGGGGTATGCCCCTTGTAAACATGTACATTCGTTTAACCACTTTTTATTTCAAGCTGGTTTATGATCCCAAAAAAATGTCTCACAAAATTGGCAATTCCTAATTTTCATAAAATAAAAGGTACACTATCAAACATTATTGCTATTTTGAAATTTGTTAAAAGAGGAAGAAAAACTTCATATTTCAGTAAAGTAATTGATTATGAGTTTGTTGTTTTGTTGGAGGTAGAGAATTGTGTAAAATATTTATGAAAAAATTCACTTAGGGAAGGCCAAATTGAAAATAGAAAAATACTAATAAAAAAACTAAACTAAGAAAATTCAATGAACTCATAACCGATTAAAAGGTTAAAAACAAATAATAATTAGTGAGAAATTATATTATTTTTATTGTAAAATTATTTAAATTAATAAGAACTTATTTAATAATAAAAATATTAAAAATTAGTCTTGAAAAATACTATAAGAATTAAACAGAAGAGGTGTAAGTAGTATATTAATTAAACTAATAAGTCGGTACAATTATACATGCAATTTTTGGAGGGATAATAACGTAAAATTGCCATTTTCGTTCACTTTCATCAACTGACGTTACTGATAGAGCGTGTATTTGTAATTTCGAAAACTACATGAGGATCGTCTACATTTGTTAGATACTAAAGGGGAGGTAAGTGAAATTTACCCTTTATAAATTATTTGAGAAATAGGATAGTTTCATAATTTCAATTCGAATTTAGAAATAGTTTGCTATAAAACTCGTTTTCGGTATCTATAAATAAGTCAGGAAAAACAAAGGATTTCCGGACACGCCTTGTATGATTGAAAGTCCTTTTGTTCTCTAGTCCGATATTAGATTTGATTTCGTTAGGTTGAACTGAAAATTTGTGCCGAGAGTCATCCCCTTGATTGATTCATTCCTCTCCCTTAAAATTCCCCCTCTATCAAGAATTTCTCTGGGTGTTGTCTTTGTGAAGAATTCAAGAGAATCGAGGGATTTCCGAAAGATTCTTTTACCACTCGAAACCCTTTTCTTCATATTCCGGTATATAGATTTGATCGTCTGGGTTTTGTTTATTTGCAAAGAAACAAGAATCCTCGTATAACTAAAAAGCCCTTGGGTCTTTAGATTAGGTTCAAAATTGTTGAATTGATTGGGAGAGACAAAACGAGAAACAATATAGATCATCATGCCTCTGTGGAAGAAGGCGGCCAAGTGCAATCTAATCTCTAAATTCGTATCGGACCACCTCCACTCGCCCCATAAGCGCGGCGGATCGCTGGTGGTGGAGACGGGCTTTCCTACTTCTCTCGTCGATCTCTTTGTCAAGAACCGCGACCGCTTGAAAAAACCCTCCAAGAGGAAGAAAAAAATTGACTCGATTCCCGACCCGGTCCTCACACCCACTCGTCCCTCGCCGAGTTCCTCCACTCTCGCCACGCCATCGAGTTCTGGGCGGCCTAACTCTCCCGTGGTTTTGCCGATTTCTCAGAATCCTGGATTGGCCCTACAAAGTGTTCGCGTTGTGGCCTCAGAGAGAAATTATTTGGGTTCATCGGATTGTTTTGGCAATGAAACTGCTGAGATTCAAAAGATGGGACTGGTGGGTGATTGTGAAGATGGAGGTGGAGATGGTGGTGAAGCTGTGGTGGCGAACAGGGTTTTTGTGGCGATTTTGAAGACTTTTTTCGTGGTTGTATTGGCCTTGGGGACAAAGAAGTTTGCGGTTGGGATTACAATGTCTGCTGTTTTGCTACTTTTCATGGAGTATGCAGGGAAGCATTTGGGGTGGTTGCTCAAGCCTTGCTCGCATGCACAGAAATATTTGGTTGAAAGGGTTTTTTGCCTTTTTGGAATCAAAGGGGGCAAGTTAGTAGTTAAAGAAGATTGGGGTTTGAAGGCTCTTGTTTCAGATTGTTTTGTGTTGATTGAGGGTAACAAGAGAGATGATCCCTTCCAAGAAATCCGGGCTATGCAATCTTATTCCAATTGTGGTTGTTCTTGGGTGGTCGAGGGACATAAGACGAATGATCCCTTTCAAGAAATTCAAATCCAGCACCCTAGTCCTGATTTGGTTCCTTCAACTAGGAAGATTCAAAGCGTGAAATATGAATGTGAATTGCATAGTGGCAAGGAAAATTGGGTACATGAAGAAATTGGCAACCAGAAGGAAGTTATGGAGAAAGCCAAGGCATATACTAGAGCTTTTGTGTATCGTAAATGCCAAAACAGTCAGAGAGAAAAGGTCAAGAGCAAGAAAGTTATGGAGAAAGATGAGGCATGTACGTATGATGATGTGGATCTCAAAAGCCATAGGAGTTGTAGTGGTAAGATGAGGTCGAAAATCAAGAAACTCATTTCAAATAAGCTTCACATTTTGAATAAGAAGCGAATGACATTGAAAAGTGAAGCATCAAGTTCCAGCGGAGACATTGTAGTTGTAGTTATGGATGAAGCAAAAGAACATTTAGAAGAAGATGAGCAGCAACCTGGATTGGAATATGCACGTGATGGAAAATCTTTGTCGTTTTCAAGTGGAGGGAATCGAGATCAAGTAGATTTGAAGATTAGTTGCAGTTCAAGTGAACTTGACAGGGTAGAGATGGGAGATATGGTATTGAGGGAAGATATTGGAACGCAAACGGAGAGGAATTCAGGCTGTGTCATTGTCATTGTCATTGTTCTTGCTGGACTTGTATGGGGTAGGATTTTGGCGCTGGCGTTTACCTTATCATGGTATATGCTGCTCAAATATGCTGGGAATCTTAATCTCTGGTTATAAGATTTGGGAGTGAGTGCATGTTTATTAGATGCCTCTCTGTTTCTTAGTCAATTGATGGTATTTTCTGCTTCTGTGCAAGTTTTTTTTTTCCCTAGCCTGTGCATGTGTTATGGGAGTTTACTACGACAAAATGTTCAACTTATGGTTGGCAATCACAACGTGAAGGGTGGGTTGTAGTTGTATTATGAACACAAACATTTTTGGTTAAATTAGCTTGAAATTAAATGAGGCTAAACGAATGTACATGTTTACAAGTAGTATTTTTGCAAGGGGTATCCTCAGGAAACTGAAAAAAAAAAAAAAAAAAAGCAAACAAAAAATAAGGAGTTACAAAAGAGAGTAATATACGGATTCCGACTCCTCCTAAGAGATGAAGAGGAAAACCGCATGTACATGAGTGGGGTAGACAGCGAGGGAATTCTACGAGCAAATCTGAAGTCCTAGAAGCTTGTCAAAAAAGAGGGATAATTGAGATTATATAATACAATGGGCACCAAGGATTGAACAATACAATAAACACAGGGCATACCTCGGGCTAAACAAGCCATGGATACAATCCTACAAAAAGAGATCAAGGTGGATGGAGATAAGGACATGAGATAGAACCATGCACCATGCAGCCAACACGGAAGGAGAACTTGGTAAAATGGTCGTGCAAATCTTCCAAAGTAAGGTAGAATCAAGTCAGCTCACAATTGTCAAGAAGTATACCAATGCAAGGTAATAAGATGCCTTATCAACTGAAGAGTTACTAAGTTTATGAAACTTGGATGTCTTTCTTAGAAGAAAAGGGGTTAAACTGTTAGTAGTATTGGAATAAACTATAGCAGCAAATTGAAGTTCCCCAAAAAAGCCTAGCAGATGTTAACCACAGCCACATCAAGAAGTAACAGGATAAATCATTGGGGTTTATAAACCA
Source organism: Arbutus unedo (assembly GCA_014822125.1). NCBI lineage: Eukaryota > Viridiplantae > Streptophyta > Magnoliopsida > Ericales > Ericaceae > Arbutus > Arbutus unedo. The sequence continues at coordinate 6,571 of JABCMJ010009445.1, read as the reverse complement.
AGGCAGAACATGAATCTTGCTTCCAAGGATCATCTACCCTGAAAAATAGATGTGTGTGAATAAAAAGCTTTTACAACCCCCCCATAGACGTGTACCATCTAGATGAGGAGTCTACAGGAGTATGTGGTAGAGAGAATTTTGAATTTAACATATGTAATGGATGCAAGAATGCTGAGTAAAGGAGTGGAAATATTTTGACAATCTTGAGACCAAAGATCAAGAGTAAAAGGGCAATTAAAGAACAGATGATCATGGTCCTCATTGCCATGGCATAATGCTCATACTGAGACATTTAGAATACTAAACAGAACTAAATGATCCCCTATGGAAAGACGCTGATGAATGACAAGCCAGGCAATCAAACTATAATTAGGGATCTGAGTTGGGAACCAAATTAGATCATGCCAGGAGACTTTAAGTTTGACATCCCTCCAAGCTGCATATAAAGAAAAGATTGTAAATGTACCCAAAGTAGTGAGGCTCCAGGAGGGAATATCACTGCGATGAGTGCATGGTGAAGGCGAAGCTTTTGAAGTTAATAAGATCTGAAGATTGGGAACAAGGGAAAAGCCATGCTCCATTATCAATAAAATCAACAACGCATGCATTTACACCCAAACCAGAATCATAAACGATTCCGGGACCATAATGTTTAAGGAGGGGATGAAGATGATGCCAATGGTCATACCATAGAGATGTCTCTCTTCCATTGCCAATACTGTTATGATATAGGGATGAATATTATCTCGAAGTTGTAACATGTTCCGCCAAACCCAAGAGGGGTCAGAGGGAATCTTGATTGACCAGAAGTTTCTGCCTCTTAATAAGTAAGATTTAACCCATTGGCACCACATGGATTGTTCTCCTCTAGAAATGAGAAACCAAATATATTTGGCCACAACAGCTTTGTTCCAAAGGATGGTCGAATGAATACCAAGTCCACCTTCATTCTTATGAACATAAACATATTATGAAGGAATGCATGTTTTGTATATTCTAAGGAATGGATGAACTATTTGTCCCAAGCTCCAATTGTTGTCGCCAGATTATTCAAATGTTGTCGTTCTGATTGAGATTAATGGAGAAAGTTTTGTTTTTTGGCCCATTATTCTATCTGTTTCAGTCTGGTTTACAGTTTTATGTTAAAGAGAGAAGGGATCTTTAAAACTTAAGCACTTGTGAAACTTGTACTAGGGACAGGATGCAGTTGCAGTTCATATTCAGCAAAAAAAGGGTTGCTTTTCATGTCATTCATTTTTGTTTCAAATTCCATCACTATTAGTCTCTTGGATAGAAGAAGATAACTTTTAATCACTTTGTTATCAACATTATTGTTGATGGAGCCAAAAACTGGATGGCGCCTCCCAAACCTCCTCTTATTCCTACACACCAGTATAAAGATCGGAGTGTTTTTCAACCAAAGACCTTATGATGATCAGCGTAGATGAAGGTATGTAAGTGCTCGAATTGGCCTTGTTCCATCAACCTATTTTATATGGTGAATGGTGGAAGATGTTATGTGGCTGTTGATCTTACCCCTCATTCTCTTTTGAGAGGAGCGGTTCATATATTGAACGCTCCATCTCCAAGATTCAAAGCATTCTCAGGCTTCATTTGTGGGATCTTGCCAAGCGGCTCCTAAAGATAGTTTCTTTTATCTGAGCAGCATGTGATCCGGCTGATCGAGTGCCAACAAGAAATTCGGGATCTATTGTCGAATGCTTAAATCCAAGCGATCGAGTGCTGAGCTAATCTAGGCTCTACTCCCAATTTGGGCATGAGCCTAAAAGTAAGGATTCTCTTTCCCAAAATAGCGGTTACTATGAATTAAATGTTCGTCCTTTCGTTTGTTAGGCTTTTTACCTACTTGCATTTGTGTCACAATCTCAGCTAGTCATGCCTTCCACGTCGGACGGTCACGATGGATTCTACCATTTTTCCAGTTTGGGTGGTTTCAAATACCCTTCCCCTTCATTTTCAACAAACACTTGTTTCTCCAAACTTCCTCTTTCTTATGACTCTATCTCCTTTTTGGTCTAAGTTTTGACCAACCTTTGCTTTCCATTTCCTTTCTTTTTCATGTATACTTCCTCTCTCTTGCTTTTGATTCAGTCATCTTGGAGCCTGGCTTATTAGTCCCTCTACACGTGAGGTTTTTAGAGATATTCTTTATGTGTAGACTTTCCTACTTCCATGGATCTTTATCCTCTTTTGACTTCCCTCCCATCAATTCTTGGTCTAGGGACCTTCTCATTGCCAATGGCCCTTCGATTTTGCATATACTGTTAAGCTTACTCGTAGTTTTGGGACTAAACTCCCTGTTGAAATAAACTCTAAGATATTGTTTGAGGACTCCCCATGGTTTGGCTAGGGCTGTGGATCCTGCCTTAGTAGCTGAGACCAACATCTTCAGCCCTGGAAAAGTCCTCTATCTGAAGAAATGCTGATTTAATTATCATTAAGGGTACCTATGGGATTTCGGACATTGTTTGCCTTCGGGCCCTTTGCCTTGATGATCTAGCTTGTGTTTACCATAGAGGGGACATGTGTTTATACGAACATGCCTTTCAGTGTGGACTACGCCTCCCCTTCTCTTCCTTTGTTTGGGAATTGCTCCACTTCTTGGGGTTGGCTCTAGGCGAAGTGATGCGAATGCTTGGAGGTTGATCTTTTGAATGATGATCCTATGGAGACAAGGCAACAAGGTTGCCCGTGATCTGTCGATTGATGAGTTCCTATACTGCTAATATCCCAAGGAGGCATAAATGGATGCCAGTTGGTGGTGTACTTCCAATTGCGAGAGCGACACAATCTCATTTCTGGGATACCTTCTTATTATGGGGCATCCCATTCAAGCTACTTTGCTTTCCATTCTCCCTTTTTGACGGGCAGATGAGTTCATTAATTCACTCAAGGCTAACAAATCTAAGTACTTGAATGCTTTGTTGGCGACCCCCGATAACCTATTTGTTTGCTCCTTCAATCCTAACCCTCAAAGGGAGAGCACCACATCCCTTGTGCAGGTAGAAGCTCCCATGTCTTCTCTTCCCGCTCCGAGCCCCGTGCCTCCAGCAATCAACCAGTTGTAGAGTTATCTAGCTCCTTCCCTTCTAGTCAACCAAGCACTAAGCCAATTGAGTCCAGAGCCCTTATCTCTCCTCCTCCTTCTACTCTGAAGGCTCCTATTCCCCAAGCCACCTTCTTTGTGTTAAGGCTCAATGAATCAGAGCTCGGATATTGGTTTATCTTACTTGGGCACATTCCAGATTGCTTTGCCCAATAATTTTCTTCTCCTTAATCTGAAATATGCTTTCTAGAGAATAAGCACCTACATAGGAGATGACTTGGCCCTCGTCAACGAACTTTCTTCAAGGGACATAGCTCAAAACTTTGTAAATCTTGATGACCGAGGTACACATCATTTTAAACTTTTGTTTCTTCTATTTTATCTTGTTTAATTTTGCATCTTCATCTTGTTGGGCCTGTTTCAAGAGGAAGAGCATGTTTATGAGGATGGAAGACCGGAAGCGAAAGATGGTGATGACCCAGTGACAACTAAAGGAATCAAAGGTTGGCTTGCAGGCTAAGTTAACGGGTGGCCAAAAATAGAGGAATGCACTAAAAAAAGTGGCTTTTGGGGCTACCGAGGAGTCTGTGCTGGCTAAGGGTGCTGCCTCCAAGGCCTTGGAAGAGTTTGAGACTCGAGAAGCCCTTCAGACTAAGAAGGATAAGCTAGATGTAGTAGTGGTAGAGAGGCAATATGCCATAGACCTCACTTGGAGGGCTAAGGATGAGCTTTCATGATTGAGGTTGAGCAAGAAGGCTAGGTAGCAGACAAGCGCAAGGCTCAAGCATACGAAGATGGAATTCATTTTTTTGGGTAAATGATGAAATCCAGTTGCTTCTAGCCAAGGCAGATTTTGTCGCTGTGGAGGTTGTTTGAGATTTCAAGAACTCAGAGAAGTACTATAATATTTTAGCCACATACTTAGATTTTGGTTTCTTTTGCATGAAAAAGATGTTTTCATTCGCTCATATTGACCTGGACATGGCCTTTATCACCCTAAAATTGAGGATATGGAAACTGGTGGAGTTCATGGCTCATTAAGAATAACAAGCCCCGGGGGGGGGGGGGGGGGGGGGGGGGGGTGGGGGGGAAGAGGTTTATTCACATTTTTTGATAGAACTTGTATTTTGATTTCTAAATTTTATGTACATCAACCATCTTGGCTTTCTAATACTTATGCTTCTTGGATGATTTTTTCTATTTGTGTTGTACTCCCTTCTTTCCATCTAGCAATTGATTGACCTCAATGTCTTGGCATGAGGGAATTGGGGCTTACTTCATGGTCTTTTAGTTTCTCCTGGAACGACTTTGGTAGTTGGTTCCTTAGTCTTATTGACAATCTTGACCTAGCCATTTTAATGGCCGCTCAGATGTAATTTAAGTAAGCTGTACGATCGGTCAAGAACAATTGGAGACTGTTCGATAGCTTATTGATCCACTGGAAATGGCCAGCAGACTATTAAAGTCTATCCAATCGGTTGAAGCCAATTCAAAGACTATTATCGTCTATCTGATCGGTTGAGAACAGCTCACAAACTATTTAAGATTCTATTTGACTGGTTGAGCGGGGCTCAAAGACGATTTGGTAGTCTATTCAATGGGCTGAAAACAACTTGGAGACCATTTAGAAGTCTTTGATCAGCAGAAAGCAACTCCAAGACTGTTTGAGTATATTCATTTTGTACGAAGGACCTTGTTAAGGCACACTTTTGAGAAACGCCTAAAATTTCTTCATTAATTTCTACTCAGTACATTCTTGAGAGAGTTTATTAGTTCTTATTCAAAATTTCAACAAGAAATATAAAGGAAAAAAACTACAAAACAAGAACTAGTGCATGCTGACAATTACTGGTAGTATTTCTAGAGGTGTTCAGCATTCCACGCGTGTTGGAGCGGTTGTCCTAAGATGGTAGTTAGTCTATAGACTCTTTGTTTGACCACTCTTTCTACTCGATAGGGCCCCTAGTTTGGTCTTTGCTTTCCTCTCCCTGGATCTTTCGCTGCTTGGATTGCTTTCTTAGGAACAAGATCGCTTGTAACTCCCTAATTTCTCAGAACATTATTTAAATCATTTTAGTCAATTATCAAGTGAATTAAAATGTAAATTATGAAAATTCCCTTCTTTTATTAAAATAACAGAAATAAAGATAATTTAGAGTTTTTAAAGTGCGAAAGTAGAAATGATATAAATACCCCTTAGGGTTTACATTCATTTATTTCAAATAAAAGTAAGACAGAGCTACTAAGGGTAAGGTAACCAAACGCCACCATGATCTTCCTCAACAGGTTTCGACTCTTCAAGCTTAGGTGGATACTTCCGCAACATTTGTTATGAAACATCAGAGGCAGAGAAGTTGCTCAAATGAGTAATGAAACTCAGTAGGGAGAAGTCACCGAAAAATCAAACCCAAAGATACAGATATACAGTAAGACATGTACAACCATAAAACGATAAAATGCGAAAAATAAAGTCATATAGGCTTGTTATGCTTCCGTTACTTTTAGAGTTTCTAAGAATACCCTTTCCCCGGGTATTCTATCTTACCCGACTGTCTGAGTAAAGTACTCAGTTGATATTGACAAGTTCTTATCGAGGCATAACAGAGACCTTCTACCGTTGACTCGAGTCAATACCTACTTCACTCTAACTAGACTTGACCGAATACGTAGTTTCGCCAAATTAGATACTAATGAACCTTATTCGCTTCCCCTTTACCGGCTCAAGGACGCCCATGATAAAGTCATCACTCCCTTGGGGTCTATCGACGGAGATGCAAACGCACTTTGAAGTCACCTCCAACCGAATACGCCCATCCCCTAGTTGGGATCCTTATAACGAACGGGACAATGCCCGGTGAGACTCTAACTCACATGAAACATAAACTTGGAACGACGCACATAACACACCACTAGGCACGACAACCAGTCAACACTTTGGCTTGACGGCTACCAATTACCCATATTTCCATTAACGAACCTACTTATTTTCTACTTGTTCCACTACCTATAATGTTTACTGAACACCCTCCGCTTTCATGTTACGAAAGCATTCGAATTAGTGTTCCTAGCGTGGATTCTATATTTTTCACACATAATCGCCCAAATCACGATATAGTTTACTATGTATTGTTTATAGCATGACAACCCATTAATCTATCAGTACTATTAGGATTTTATATTAAAAGACATGATTTTATGTAATGGATCAGTATTTGTTTGGATTATTTATTAATTAATTATTCATTTTCTTGATGACAATCTTTATGGGTAATATTTGCATTATATCATATCATATTGTGCAGGAGTGTCTCTTATTCTGCATAGTAGATAATCTGGTGTGTAAAATTTGGCTTACACACAGAGGATCGGATTATCGGTTCTTGTAGAATATAAGTTTTTGGTTTATAGTCTTAGGTGGAATTAGACACACCGCCAGTAGGATTGTAACATAGTGTTTTAGTAGGTTTGTCTTTGTCACGCCCCAATTTTCATAAAACATAAATA